>BQNB010080268.1:0-29985 GCA_026074375.1 Tanacetum coccineum
AAAAACATTTGAAGTTAAAATGAATCAAGTTTTGAACGAAAATGAACAATTCTTAGAACAAGTCATTAACAAAGATATTGTGAATGTAATTATGAATTCTTCTGCGGATATTGCTTCTGTAAATGTGCATGAATGTGGAAAGTGTCCCAAACTTGAGACTAAGCTTCAAACGGATTTCATTGAAAAAGAGATTTATGATAAATTGTTTAAAAGTTTCACCACTCTTGAAAAACATTGCATCTCTTTAGAAGTTGAAAATCCGAGGAGGTTACTTCATAGATCAATAGCACAGGATATGAGAACGACCACTAAACGTGTCATTTTAAAAAGATACATTGGATTAACAAAATGCTTGTTTATTACATAAGCTCATGGCTTTAAATTGTTTCGACTATCTTACAGTAAAAGATTTCGGTTTATAACAACTGTTTCCCAATATGTAATTCGCCCAAATCTTTTATACTGACCTCTTTCCAAAGAGTGAATCCCAATGTATTGAGCACCTGTTGCCTTATTGACCTGGAAAAAACATGCTTAAAATATCAACATAAAGTTTTGATTATAGGTTTTGTGTAATTCAATAGTAGGACCGCAAAGATTTCCAGTGTATGATTGAGCAAACAGTTGCAAACATCTAGAAAAGTAATTACATTTTCCTAAGTTCATGACACTGAAAGCTGACAGTACTTGTTTATTACATAAGCTCATGGCTTTAAATTGTTCGACAATATAAGTAAAGATTTCGGTTTATAACAAATGTTCCCAAAATGTAATACGCCCAAATCTTTAGTACTGACTCTTTCCAAAGAGTGACCCCCAATGTATCTGAGCACCTCGTGCCTTATTGACCTGAGAAAACATGCTTAAAATGTCAACATAAAGTTGGTGAATTCATAGGTTTATGTAAATCAATAGTAGGACCGCAAGATTTCCAAGTGTATGATTAAGCAACAGATGCAAACATCATAAAAAGTAATTACGTTTTCCTAAGCTCATGACACTGAAGCTCGACATGTATGAATGCAATAAATTGCCAATAAATGCCCGTGAATGATGTTCTAACCCGCAACATCCCAAATCCGACATGGTATACGTTTGTTGTCCGGCAACCCGGCACAGTGAGCGCTACTCACCCAAACGGGGATGTCAATCCCAAATAGATCTATTTATAACATTCGCGCTCATAATCTAGTAATTGACAGTTCATGATAAAGGGCTCAGTGGGTTATCGCTACTTAGGCAAACACGTAATCATAGTAAAAATATACACTTGCGTCCAATTTGTAAAACAAAGCATGTTCTCACCCCAAAGATGTAAATCATTTAAATAATTGTAAAACATGGGGCTATGAACTCACCTTAGTAAATAGTCCTTTAAAATGATAATTATATCCAAGAATGGCAATGAATCACACCGTCAAATACCTAAGTAAGTACAGCCAGTCTTAGTCTACAAGTTTAGGCTAACGAATTCACGTATAAACTACAATAATTTACTAATTTATATATATACTGTTATCACTTGTGTGGTGGTGTACACGTTTATTGTATGCGTTTTCCTCGTTTGCTCTTGGGAAGGTGTACGACTATATACTTTTAAGTTTATAAGGTGTTTAAGTATTAATAATAAATACACCTATTTATCATTCATATGACTTTAGTTATATAAGTATCCGTATTATATCACGACTAGTCCGGTACCATAAGTGTTTATTTAAATCACTTAATTATATAAAATACCCTTAGGTTTTCATTGTTGGCAAAAACAATTCTTATAGTTTAAAATAAAATATTTACCGTTTACACCCCTGAGTTTCCATATTGATACGTTTAGTCCCTCTATTTTACAAAAAATACATTTTAGGTTCTTATGAGTTCCAAATAGTCCCTTAAGTTCAGGAATGTCAAAAACAGTATTATTAATACACTAGCAGTATTAACAATATGCTAGCAGTACTAACTCTGCTAGCAGTACTAACTTCTGCTAGCAGTACTAACTCTGCTAGCAGTACTAACTTCTGCTAGCAGTACTAACTTCTTAAGCCTGGCAGTATTAACTTCTAATTTAGCTCGTATCATACAACCCATTAGTGAGTTACAAATTCGTTAGAGTTTGTTTGAGCTCGTGTTGGACACAAGAAAGTTCAGGATTGTCAAAAACAGTATTATTAATACACTAGCAGTATTAACAATATGCTAGCAGTACTAACTTCTGCTAGCAGTACTAACTCTGCTAGCAGTACTAACTTCTGCTAGCAGTACTAACCCTGCTAGCAGTACTAACTTCTGCTAACTTATTTCGACATATCCCAAACAACCCTAGTTCGCATATACTATAGTGTACACATCCTTTATTGAGCAAGACGAGTTGTTAAGTATTATGATACGTGACATGAAAGTGTTTCCGTTTCCAAACGAGTTATCAAACCTCTCGGTTAAATATTTTACGTGTGCATGTCATATTTAAACATTCATGCTTATACACAAGATCTTTGTTACGTGCCTTATGGCTTTTGGTTCACCACACAAGTCTATATATGTTGTATATTGTAAGACGTGGACATGGGTTGTGTCATGCTAGGCACGACCCATGTTTAGCTTGTTAACACATAATAACCGTGCCTTATGACACATGAAGCAAACATGAAACTTGAATATGAACGTAGGCTAAGACACTTACAAGGGTCCTAGCTTCTTGAACGTGTGTGTCGTGTAGTCGTGTGGAAACTCGACTTGTATACCCCAAGCCTTAGTTTAAACCGAATCTTTCTTGCTTTCAAACCCTTAAACGTATAACCTTAGCTTATAGACTACTAGGTTATACCTTAGAACTCTTTGGTTGTGAGTTGTGGTGTCGTGTTCGTGGATTTGTGTCTCGGCTGTGGTGACCCGAACGAAGAGAGAAAAACAATATGGTTTATTTGGTTGAGTGTTTGTGTGTTTATAAGTTTCAAGAAGTGTTAAGTGTCAATGTGAGTGTGTGTGTATATATATATATATATATGCATGAGAACTAGTTAGCCTTCCTAGTCCCCAAATAGTGCCCTATGGTGTGGTTTTGTGGTTTCTAGTTAGCCACACATGGTTTTGCTAATACTACTTAGTACATATCTTAATTACAAGGTGTATGTACAAGATTTACTAGGATTCAACGAGATTTTTATGGTTATATACATGTTTGTATGTTGCCGCAGGTATCCAATAGGGAAAGAGAGCCAAATGGTTATTGTCCATTGTGTATTAAGGCTAACTAGGAACATTAAGTACTAGTCTTAATTAATCTCTTGATGTACAAGTACTTAGTGTAGATTTTTAAAGATTTTCGAAGTGATTTGTTCCCACATTCGGCCCTAGTGGGTTATTAACACAAGATTTTATTAAACTTTGTGTTTAAAGATTAAAAGTGGGTATTGGTTTGAGTCTAGGTAAGTCTAGGTATTTCCGGGGTGTGTCTAAATGTATTTTATTGCGAAACGTAAGCCCTTTACATGACCAATAAAAATATACTACTCAAAGTTAATAATTATCTTCTTAATAATTATATAACACTTGTTTGATGCAGACCTTAATTTATTTAATGACCGTTTACATTAATTGATTATTTCTAGTCTACGAGATTTAGCTTAAAAGTTAAATTAAAAGTAAACGCGTATCAGACCAAAATAAATAGTGACGAATAATAGGAGTCGTAAAATGACCTGAAATTGAGAAATGTTACAGTCTCCACCCGTTAAAAGAGCTTTGTCCTCAAAGCTTAAGACCTTGTAGTGGATGACGAAGCCTGGTTTGTGAAAAGCTGTGGGTATTTCTGTTTGAATGAATCTTCATGTTCCCAGGTGAACTCATGACCTCTCCTAGAGTTCCAAAGAACCTTAACCAATGGTATCCGGCTTCGCTTCAATCGTTTGATCTCCCGTTCCATGATTTCAACGGGCTCTTCCACAAACTGGAGCTTATCGTCAACGTGAATTCCTTCTAACGGCATGACAAATGGTTCGTCAACGTAACATTTCTTCAGATTAGACACATGGAAAGTATGGTGAACTATGCTCAACTCCTGAGGAAGTTCCAGCCTGTAGGCAACTTTCCTAACTTTGGCTAACACCTTGAAAGGTCTGACATATCTCGGGTTCAACTTACCCCGCTTATCGAAATGTATAACCCCTTTCCAAGGTGAGACCTTGAGCATAACCCTATCCCCAACTTCGAACTCCATGGGCTTTCGCTTCAAATCAGCGTAGCTCTTTTGTCGATCCTGAGCAGCTTGAATTCTCTGGTTGATCAGGACGATCTTTTCCGTCGTTTCTTGGATCAATTCTGGACCAGTCAGTTGAGCTTCTCCAACTTCGGCCCAACACATAGGTGATCGACATTTTCGGCCATAAAGTGCCTCATAGGGTGCGGCCTTTATGCTAGCGTGATAACTGTTGTTTTACGAAAATTCGGCTAATGGCAAATGTTTAACCCAACCCTTGCCAAAATCAATCACGCAAGTATATAGCATGTCCTCGAGAGTTTGAATAGTCCTCTCGCTCTGGCTGTTGGTTTCTGGATGATACGCAGTGCTCATACTTATGTCTGTACCCAAAGCTTTATGAAATAATTTCCAAAAATTTGACGTGAATCTTCCATCACGATCACAGATGATTAAAACAGGTATTCCATGTCTTGCTACTATCCTGTTCAGGTACAACATTGCCAACTTGTCTAATGGATTATTCTCCCTTATTGGCAAGAAGTGAGCAGATTTTATAAGTCGATCCACAATCACCTATATGGTGTCAAAACCGTGTGACGACTTAGGAAGCTTGGTTATAAAATCCATCGTGATATTATCCCACTTCCACTCGGGTATTGCTGGTTGTACTAACAATCCCGATGTCCTTTGATGTTCGGCCTTGACCCTTTCACATGTCAAGCACTTGCTAACATATGTGGCGATGTCAGCTTTCATATTGGGCCACCAATATAGCTTTTTCATGTCTTGGTACATCTTGTCGGAACCGAGATGGATAGAATATATTGACTTGTAGGATTCGTGCATAATCACGGATCTTAAGTCGCCATAGCAAGGTAACCAACTCCTGCCGTTTAAACATAAAACTCCATCGGCGCGTGGTTCTAACTTTTCCTTGGGTATATCCTTTCTGATCATACCACCTACATCTTCATTCTCAAAGTTCTCTGGTTTTAGGGCTTCGATCTGAGCTTCTAGTATTCGTTTGGGAAGATCCCAGCCAATAGTCATAACTAAGGCTCGAACCCGCAATGGCCTAATCCGTTCCTTACGGTTCAATGCATCAGCCATTACGTTTGCCTTTACCAGGTGATAACGAATGTCACAATCGTAATCACTTAGCAACTCTAGCCAACGGCGTTGCCTCATGTTAAGCTCCTTTTGATCGAGAATGTGTTGTAGACTTTTATGGTCGGTGAACACGGTGCATTTGGTTCCGTATAGATAACGTCTTCATATCTTTAGAGCAAACACTATCGATCCGAGTTCTAAATCATGAGTGGTGTAGTTATTTTCATGAATTTTTAATTGTCGAGAGGCATAGGCAATCACCTTCTCTCTCTGCATCAATACAGCACCTAAACCTTTGTGTGAAGCATCACAATAGACCACAAAGTCTTCGCTTCCTTCAGGTAGAGCCAGAATTGGTGCACTGCATGACTTCTGTTTTATTAACTGAAATGCGTTTTCTTCCTTTTCTCCCCAATCAAATTTGATTCCTTTTTGAGTAAGCTTCGTCATTGATTTAACAATCTTCGAAAATCCCTTGATGAATCTTCGGTAGTAACCAGCAAGACCTAAAAATTGGCGGATCTCCGTCGGTGTCTTAGGAGATGCCCAATCTTTGATAGATTTTATCTTGGCCGGATCCACATGTATGCCTCTGCTATCAATGACATGACCGAGAAATTATACCTTCAGAATCCAAAGTTCACACTTTGAAAACTTGGCGTACAACTTCTCCTTCTTAAGCAATTCCAAAATTACCTTAAGGTGTTCTTCGTGCTCTTTCTCGTCCTTTGAATAAATGAGTATATCATCAATGAAGACGATTACGAACTTATCCAAGTAAGGCTTGCACACTCGGTTCATGAGGTCTATGAATACCGCATGTGCGTTTGTTAGCCCGAATGGCATAACCTGGAACTTGTAATGACCATACCGAGTTCAGAATGCCATCTTTGGATTGTCTTGCTCTCGTACTCTAAGCTGGTGATAACCCGACCTCAGATCTATCTTTGAGTAAATAATGGATCCTTGGAGTTGATCAAATAAATCGTCGATCCTTGGGAGTGGATAACGATTCTTCACTGTCAGCTTATTTAACTTACGGTAGTCAATGCACATCCTGAATGACCCATTCTTCTTTTTGACAAACAAGACCGGGGCTCCCCAAGGTGAGGAACTGGGTCTTATAAAGCCTTTGTCGAAAAGCTCTTGCAGTTGTTTCGACAATTCCTTTATTTCGGACGGAGCCAATCGATACGGTGCTCGAGCTACGGGAGCGGCTCTTGGAATTAAGTCGATATGGAATTCCACAGGTCGAGCTGGAGGAAGACCCGGCAAGTCCTCGGGAAACACTTCAGGAAAATCTCGAACGATTGGTACGTCCTTAAGTTGCTTTCCTTCTGACTTGTCCTCCTCTTTCTTGGCAGATATCTGTGCCAAAAAGATCTGACATCCTTTCACCATGTACTCTTGAGCCTTTGAACATGAGATAATGGTCAACCGAGATTCTCTCCCGTCGTTACTTTCGTTACCACAAAAAACCAAGGTTTCATTCCCGTAAGGAATTCGAACAAGTTTCTCATCAGATACGATCACGGTGTGACACCTTCTAAACTAATCCATGCTGATAAAAACGTCGAAACTACCCAGTTCTACGGCCATTAGATCTATGTTGAACGGATGGTTTAAGAAGTTTAAAGTGCAACCCCGCATTATAGTGTCTACCCCGACTATTTTCCCGTCGGCTAGTTCCACATCATAACTATTTTCTAATGGAGTTTGGGCGATGTCAATCAGGGAACTAAACGCAGAAGATATAAAGCTTCTATCGGCACCAGTGTCAAATAAGATAGATGCATAACGGTTGTTTAAGAGGAACGTACCTGTGACGACATTGGAGTCTGGGTTTCCCGATGCATTCCCTCTTTTCTCTGCATTCCCAACTGCATACACCCAGCCTTGTGCATTCCCGTTTCCTCCATCCTTATTCTTCAACTTTAGACAATCTCTCTTGAAATGTCCTGTAGCTCCACATTCAAAACAACCATTCCCTTTGGGATTTGCCCCATTGCCCTTATGAGTATTAGCACCATTTGTGTTGCCAAAACTCCTACAGTCGTGGGCAAAGTGCCCTACCTTGTTGTACTTGTGGCACTTCTGAGTACACTGGCCATTGTGATGAAAATGGCACTTGGTGCACTTGGTCAAAGATCCCCCATATGGCTTCTTCTTACCTGTCCCCATATTGTAGACCTTGGCGACATTCTGCCTCTTAAAGGGTTGTTGTTGGTGACCATGGTTGTTTTTGGATGAATCCTCAGCCTTCCTTTTGTTGTCAGACTATCTTTCCGCATAGGTGCGGAATTTCTGATCCATCAAGTCATTGGCCAACTCAATAGTCTCATCTAACGTCTTGGGTATGGCAGACTTGACATTTCCATAAATGTTATCAGGAAGTACGCTGATGTACTTGTCAACCTTCTCAGTCTCATTAGCAACAAACTTGGTACATATCAGGGTTAGCTCTTGGAAACGTTCAGTGTATGTTGGAACATCGTTCCCTTTGACCTTTAGGTTCCACAACTCGATTTCTAGTTTCTTGATTTCACCCTGCGGACAATACTTGTCCGTCATTTTCTTCTTGGGCACTTCCCAAGTCATTGAATACGCATCAGGACCTAAGGTTCTTATCTGACCATTCCACCAAGTCAAGGCAGCACCTAACAAAGTGCAGGTGGCAAACTTAACCTGATTTTCAATAGCACAACCACTAATATTGAAGACTGACTCCATCTTTTCAATCCACCAAGTTAAACCGACAACGCCTTCAGTTCCTTTAAAGTTCAAAGGTTGACATTTCATGAAGTTAGCATAGAAACTAGGGCGCGCAATTTGCACGTTCCTTCGGTTATCCTCGTGTGAACTATGGCTTCCATCTCCATTGGTGGAGTTTCGCAGAAGAGCTTGATCAATCATAGCTTGAACGGATTCTGGAGTCATGTTGTTTGGGTTGGTGTTGTTAGGAGTGATATTCGGTCCTCGTCTTGTCGCATGTGCCATGATTTGTCTAAATCACAAGAGACAAAACATGAGGTCATAATCATAACGAGATATACCATAATGTACAGATGAGACAACAACACAAAAGAGGTATATAACATAACATAACACATCTATTTCATTCATAACTTGGAAAATCTTACATGAAATAGTTTTTGGTACACAAAATACAATACAAAAGATCTAAGGCTATGCTAGCGGGGAAACCCCTAAATACTTAGCATGCCTGTACAATGACCTAGCAAGACAAAATAACATAAACCACTAGATGTAACTGTCAGCATCCCTAGAAGTATCCTGGTGATCTGGAATCCTAGCATCTGGTCCTGGCTGTCTAGCTCTCCTCTGCTGCTCTCGGTGTGCTAACAACTCGGCATGCATGTCACTCATCTCTTGCCTTATGTCTCTCATCACTCGGAGAGTCTCTGCCATTTGTGCCTGACGCCTACGGTCAGTCTCTTAAAGTGCTGCCATCTCAGCCTGCTGCATCTGGAAACGAGTCTCATATACCTGGTGATGTGTCTAAATGAGAGTACTCTGCAGCTGTAGCTGTGCTTGATGTGCTTGGATATGGGTCTCGTGTGCATACACATGATCACGGTGGGTCTGAAACTTCTGATGGGTCGCCTTACTCAATCCTATCGAGTGAGCCCAAGCCTTTCGGGAAGCATAGGCCTCCTCCTCTACAATCCATACTGTCTCCTGGAGAGTCATCCTATCCACTATAAGTAAGTCGACCCGCTGTGAGTCCATAACGACTCGCTGTGATATACGAGTCTTACCATCCTGAGCATCCTCTAGTAAAGCATACAAGTCCTATGTATCATGCTCATAGAGCTCAGCAAGCTCTGTAACCCTAGTATTGACCTCTCCCACGGTCATAGGTGTTATCTCGGGAACCGCCTCTGCCGGATCTACCCAAGTATCCCTAGTACCATACCCAACATCACTAATCCCCTGTCGTCTTGCTTCAGCATCTACAGTGCTGACAAACCCATAATCTATCCCCTGACCTCCGGTAGGTCTAGCAGTAAAACTCTCCCCGACCTCATACCTGGAGCCTAGAGTGGACAAACACAACCTCTTGTGAGGTGGCTGCTCAGACTCGAGAAGATCATTCCTACGGTCAACAGGTGGTGGTAGGTATAGAGATGGTGGTAGTGGTGGTAGTGGAGGTGATGGTAAGGCGGCAGTAACCGCATCAATCAGGGCTTGAGTGGAGGCCATCCTGAGTGTTTGGATTTGGGTCGGACACCCAGATGATGGTAGTAATGGTAATGGCACCGGTGGTGGTGATAAAAGTGCAGGTGGGGTCGTGCACCTAGCAAGGCGCTCCCCTGCAGAGGGTGGTGATAGTGAGATAGGTGGTAATGGTGATGAAGTAGGCATGGCTAGAAGTCTCTCAACCTCTGCCTCTGGTGGAAGGGATATGAAAGCCTGAAGCCGGACAGTGATTCTAGCTCCAACGGTAGAAATTTCGGTGGAGGGTGGTGGTATAACAGGCTCTGTTCCCTCGGGTGGGGAAACAGGCTTAACAGTAGGTATAATAACAGCATATTCGGCTGGAGCTAAGTGCTCATCCTCCTCCTCGTCCTCATCCTCATCATCGGCGTCATCCCCAGATGAATCGCCGTCATCATCATCTCCCCCGTCCATGGGATAGTCAACCGGACCATCCTCTGTCTCATCATCCTCATACTCCTTTGGATCCTCCTCGGGATCTGACTCAATAACATATCCGGGTGACTCAGCAGTAGGCAAAACAATGGGAGGTAATGGCTGTTCCTCAACTAGAAACACATGCTCATCCTCCAACGGTATATACTCAGGGTATATAGGCTCTGGCACGTAGTCAGGATCATGTGGTTGTATGAACATAGGCTCACGCTCATCCTCATCCTATGGTACTGGCGGTGTCTATGGATCCTCTGGGCCTGGTATGTAATCCGGTGATGGTGGGGCTACCGGCTGTATAGGGAGTTTATCGTATCCTAATACGATGACTCGTAGAGAACCTCCATCAGATATCTCCTCATCGGCTTGGTGTGTAGCAAAAGCAAATAAATTTATATACGTATAGTATTAATCCCGTGAAAATTTCTTTCCAAAATACTTCTCAATCAAGAGAAATATAAGGTAAAAATCTCACTAAAGAAAACACAATATGTATATTTTGATCCGGGAAGTATTGTACTACTCGGGTCGTGTCCCAACGAAATCGTGAATTGAGAATTGAGAATAATTTGGATTCGAGTTAAGATTGATAAAGGATTTTTGAACTTTTGATTATACTACAAATATAATAGCACGATTTAAATAAAATAAAGTGTTTGAAAATGGTTATAGTCCAGACAAAACTTTTGACCTGGTTCTCTATAACCTTGGCTCTGATACCAATCTGTAACACCCCAAGATCGGTGTTGTAGCGAAATGTTGAATATCCGAGGGCGTTACTTCATAGATCAATAGCACAAGATATGAGAACGACCACTAAACGTGTCGTTTTAAAAAGATACATTAGATTAACAAAATGCTTGTTCATTACATAAGCTCATGGCTTTAAATTGTTCGACAATATAAGTAAAGATTTCGGTTTATAACAAATGTTCCCAAAATGTAATACGCCTAAATCTTTAGTACTGACTCTTTCCAAAGAGTGACCCCCAATGTATCTGAGCACCTCGTGCCTTATTGACCTGAGAAAACATGCTTAAAATATCAACATAAAGTTGGTGAATTCATAGGTTTATGTAAATCAATAGTAGGACCGCAAGATTTCTAAGTGTATGATTAAGCAACAGATGCAAACATCATAGAAAGTAATTACGTTTTCCTAAGCTCATGACACTGAAGCTCGACATGTATGAATGCAATAAATTGCCAATAAATGCCCGTGAATGATGTTCTAACCCGCAACATCCCAAATCCGACATGGTATACGTTTGTTGTCTGGCAACCCGGCACAGTGAGCGCTACTCACCCAAACGGGGATGTCAATCCCAAATAGATCTATTTATAACATTCGCGCTCACAATCTAGTAATTGACAGTTCATGATAAAGGGCTTAGTGGGTTATCGCTACTTAGGCAAACACGTAATCATAGTAAAAATGTACACTTGCGTCCAATTTGTAAAACAAAGCATGTTCTCACCCCAAAGATGTAAATCATTTAAATAATTGTAAAACATGGGGCTATGAACTCACCTTAGTAAATAGTCCTCTGAAAATGATAATTATATCCAAGAATGGCAATGAATCACACCGTCAAATACCTAAGTAAGTACGGCCAGTCTTAGTCTACAAGTTTAGGCTAACGACTTCACGTATAAACTACAATAATTTGCTAATTTATATATAATAAATTAGTTATCACTTGTTGTGGTGTGTTACAAGTTTTTTTTGTATACGTTTCCTCGATTGCCATGGGAAGTGTACGACTAAATAACTTAAGTATACTATGTGTTTAATATTAATAATAAATACACCTATTTATCATTCGCGTGACTTTAGTTATATAAGTATCCATATTATATCACGACTAGTCCGATACCATAAGTGTTTATTTAAATCACTTAATTATATAAAATACCCTTAGGTTTTCATTATTGGCAAAAACAGTCCTTATAGTTTAAAATAGAATATTTACCGTTTACACCCCTGAGTTTCCATATTGATACGTTTAGTCCCTCTATTTTACAAAAATTACATTTTAGGTTCTTATGAGTTCCAAACAGTCCCTTAAGTTCAGGAATGTCAAAAACAATATTATTAATACACTAGCAGTATTAACAATATGCTAGCAGTACTAACTCTGCTAGCAGTACTAACTTCTGCTAACAGTACTAACTTCTGCTAGCAGTACTAACTCTGCTAGCAGTACTAACCTCTTAAGTTTATGAAATTCCAAAAATCATATTATTAATACACTAGCAGTATTAACAATATGCTAGCAGTACTAACTCTGCTAGCAGTACTAACTTCTGCTAGCAGTACTAACTCTGCTAGCAGTACTAACTCTGCTAGCAGTACTAACTTCTGCTAGCAGTACTAACTTCTTAAGCCTGGCAGTATTAACTTCTAACTTAGCTCGTATCATACAACCCATTAGTGAGTTACAAATTCGTTAGAGTTTGTTTGAGCTCGTGTTGGACACAAGACGCGGCTATGGTCTTGCTAACTTATTTCGACATATCCCAAACAACCCTAGTTCGCATATACTATAGTGTACACATCCTTTATTGAGCAAGACGAGTTGTTAAGTATTATGATACGTGACATGAAAGTGTTTCCGTTTCTAAACGAGTTATCAAACCTCTCGGTTAAATATTTTACGTGTGCATGTCATATTTAAACATTCATGCTTATACACAAGATCTTTGTTACGTGCCTTATGGCTTTTGGTTCACCACACAAGTCTATATATGTTGTATATTGTAATTCGTGGACATGGGTTGTGTCATGCTAGGCACGACCCATGTTTAGCTTGTTAACACATAATAATTATGCCTTATGACACATGAAGCAAACATGAAACTTGAATATGAACATAAGCTAAGACACTTATAAGGGTCCTAGCTTCTTGAACGTGTGTGTCGTGTAGCCGTGTAGAAACTCGACTTGTATACCCCAAGCCTTAGTTTAAACCGAATCTTTCTTGCTTTCAAACCCTTAAACGTATAACCTTAGCTTATAGACTACTAGGTTACACCTTAGAACTCTTTAGTTGTGAGTTATGGTGTCGTGTTTGTCGATTTGTGTCTCGGCTGTGGTGACCCGAACGAAGAGAGAAAAACAATATGGTTTTTTTGGTTGAGTGTTTGTGTGTTTATCAGTTTCAAGAAGTGTTAAGTGACAATGTGAGTGTGTATATATAGGCATGAGAACTAGTTAGCCTTCCTAGTCCCCAAATCAAACCAAACCGTGCCCTATTGTATGGTTTTATGGTTTAGAGTTAACCTTAAATGGTTTCTTGCTAAACCACTAAGTACATTTCCTTAATTACTCAATATTGGTACAAGATTTGCTAGATTATGAAAATCTTATGGTTGTGTGTATGGGATTTCTCTTAGCCGCGGCATAGGGGATAAAAGAGGCCAAAATGGTTATTAACCATTATGTAATAAGCTTAGTAGAGACAATTAGTACAAGGTTTAATTAACATTATGATGTACAAGTACTTTAGAGATCATTAGAGGATTTTCTAGTTGATTTGTTCCCACATTCGACCCTAGTGGGTTAATAACACAAGATTTTATTAAAGTTTGTGTTTAAGGATTAAAAGTGGGTATTGGTTTGAGTCTAGGTAAGTCTAGGTATTTTCGAGGTGTGTCTAAATGTATTTTATTGTGAAACGTAAGCCTCTTACGTGACCAATAAAAAATAAAATGCGCAAAGTCAATAATTATCTTCTAATTATTACTTAACACTTGCTTGACGTAAACCCTAATTTATTTGGTGATCGTTTACGTTAAATGATTATTTCTAGTCTACGCGATTTAGCTTAAAAGTTAAATTAAAAGTAAACGCGTATCGGACTAAAATAAATAGTGACGAATAATAGGAGTCGTAAAATGACCTGAAATTGAGAAATGTTACAATCTCCACCCGTTAGAAGAGCTTTGCCCTCAAAGCTTAAGACCTTGTAGTGGATGACGAAACTCGGTTTGTGAAAAGCTGTGGGTATTTCTGTTTGAACGAATCTTCACGTTCCCAAATGAACTCAGGACCTCTCCTAGAGTTCCAACGAACCTTAACCAATGGTATCCGGCTTCGCTTCAATCGTTTGATCTCCCGTTTCATGATTTTAACGGGCTCTTCCACAAACTGGAGCTTATTGTCAACGTGAATTCCTTCTAACAGCATGATTAATGGTTCGTCAGCGTAACATTTCTTTAGATTAGACACAAGGAAAGTATGATGAACTCTACTCAACTCTTGGGGAAGTTCCAGCTTGTAGGCAACTTTCCCAACTTTGGCTAGCACCTTGAAAGGTCCGACATATCTCGGATTCAGCTTGCCCCGCCTACCGAATCGTATAACCCCTTTCCACGGTGAGACCTTGAGCATAACTCTATCCCCAACCTCGAACTCCATTGGCTTTCGCTTCCGATCAGCGTAGCTCTTTTGTCGATCCTGGGCAGCTTGCATCCTTTGCTTGATCAGGACGATCTTTTTCGTTATTTCTTAGATTAATTCTGGACCAGTCAGTTGAGTTTCCCCAACCTTGGCCCAGCATACCGGTGATCGACATTTTCGACCATACAATGCCTCATAAGGTGCGGCCTTTATGCTAGCGTGATAACTTTTGTTATATGAAAACTCGGCTAGTGGCAAATGCTTAACCCAACCCTTGCCAAAATCGATCACGCAAGCATGTAGCATGTTCTCGAGAGTTTGAATAGTTCTCTCGCTTTGGCCGTCAATTTCTGGATGATACGCAGTGCTCATACTTATATTTGTACTCAAAGCTTTCTGAAATGATTTCCAGAAGAAATTGGAAGTGACTCCTTCCGTCATCGATCAACAGATAATTGAGGCAGGTATCCTTGTCCTTGCCACTAATCCTTTCAAGTACAACCTTGCCAACTTTATCAATGGATCATTCTCACGTATTGTAAAAGTGGATCATGATTTTGTAAGTCGATCCAACAATCACCCAGAAGGTGTCAAAACTTGCGACGACCTAGGAGATTTGGTGATATAAATCCATTGTTATATTATCCCACTTCACTAGTGTATTTCTGGTTGTACTATCAATCCTGATTGGCCTTTTTGATGTTCGGCCTTAACTCTTGCACATGTCAGGCATTTGCTAACGTACGTGGCGATGTCAGCCTTCATGTTTGGCCACCAAAATAATTTCTTCACATCTTGGTACATCTCTCGAACCGATGGATAGAATATTTCGACTTGTGGGATTCGTGCATAATCACGGATCTTAAGTCTCCATAGCAAGGTATCCAACTCCTGCTGTGTAAGCATAGTGTCCCATCAGCACGTGGTTCCAATCTTTCCTTGGGTATATCCCTTCGGATCATACCCCCTACGTCTTCATTTACAATGTTCTCCGGTTTCTGGGCTTCGATCTGAGCTTCTAATATTCGTTTGGGAAGATCCAAACCAATTGTCATAACTAAGGCTCGAACCCGTAATGGCTCAATCCGTTCTTTACGGCTCAGCGCATCGGCCACTACGTTTGCTTTCCCTGGGTGATAACGAATATCACAGTCGTAGTCACTCAGTAATTCTAGCCAACGGCGTTGCCTCATGTTAAGCTCCTTCTGATCGAGAATGTGTTGTAGGCTTTTATGGTCGGTGAATACGGTGCATCTGGTTCCGTATAGATAGTGTCTCCATATCTTTAGGGCAAACACTACCGATCCAAGCTCCAAATCATGAGTGGTGTAGTTCTTCTCGTGAACTTTTAACTGTCGAGAAGCATAGGCAATCACCTTCTCTCTCTGCATTAACACCGCACCTAAGCCTTTGTGTGACGCATCACAGTATACCACAAAGTCTTCGCTCCCTTCAGGTAAAGCCAGAATTGGGGCACTGCACAGCTTCTGCTTTATCAACTGGAAAGCGTTCTCTTCCTTTTCTCCCCAGTCGAACTTGATTCCTTTCTGAGTAAGTTTCGTCATTGACTTGCAATTCTTTGAAAATTCCTCAAATGAACCTTCGTAAGAACACAGCAAGACCTAGAAACTGGCGAATCTCCGTTGGTGTCTGGAAGATGCCCAATCCTTGATAAACTCTATCTTGGCCGGTCCACGATGTATGCCCTACTATCAATGACGTGTCCGAGAAATTGTACCTTCTTGAATCAAAATTCACATTTTGAAAGAGCTTGCGTACAACTTCTCCTCCTTAAGGCAATTCCAAAATTGTTTAAGTGTTCTTCATGCTCCTTTCTTTCCTTGAATAATAAGTAGTCATCGATGAAGACGATTACGAACTTATCCAAGTAAGGTTTGCACACTCGGTTCATGAGGTCCATGAATACCGCAGGTGCGTTCGTCAGTCCAAACGGCATAACTTGAAACTCGTAATGACCGTACCGAGTTCGAAATGCCGTCTTTGGAATGTCTTGTTCTCGTACTCTAAGCTGGTGATACCCGGATCTCAGATCTATCTTCGAATAAATGAAGAATCCCTGAAGTGATCGAAACAAATCGTCCGATGTCTCACGGGAGTGTATCAACGATTCTTTACTGTCAGTTGTTTAAACTCCGCGTAGTCCGATGCACATCCTGAATGAAGCCGTCCTTCTTTTTGACAAATAAACCGGTGCTCCCCAAGGTGAGGAACTAGCCTTAGAAACCTTTGTCAAAAGCTCCTTTATAGTTGTTCAGATAATTCCTTCATTTCGGATTGGGGCCAATCGATATGGAGCTCAGGTGCTATAACGTGTGCAGCTCCTGGGATTAAGTCGATTTGAAATTCCACCGGTCGAGTTGGAGGAAGACCTGGCAAGTCCTCGGGAAACACTTCTGGAAAATCCCGGACCGATTTGTACGCCTCTATTACTTTATCCTCCGACTTGTCCTCCTCCTTCTGGCGGTTATTTGTTGGCTTAAAAAGACCTGGCATCCCTTGCCATGTACTCTTGAGCTTGTTGAATATGAATAACGCCAACCGGGATTCCTCTTCCCTTTGCTACTTCGTTTCCCTCCGCGAAAAGTTAAAGTTTCATTCCCGTAGGGAACTTGAACAAGTTTCTCATCGCATACGATCACCGCGTGGTATTTTCGTAACCAGTCCATGCCGATAATGACGTCGAAACTACCCAGTTCTACTGGCATTAGATCTATGTTGAACGGATGGTCTAAGAAATTTAAGGTACATCCTCGTATAATTGTGTTTATCGCCACTAATTTTCCATCAGCTAACTCGACATCATAACAATTTTCTAATGAAGTTGGGGCGATATTTATCAAGGAACTAAATGCAGTGGATATAAAACTTCTATCGGCACCGGTGTCGAATAAGATAGATGCATAGTGGTTATTTAAGAGGAACGTACCCGTGACGACATTCCATCAGGTCCCTGGTGCATCACCCCTCTTTTCTGCATTCCCAAACTGCATAAACCCCATCCTTGTGCATCCCATTTCCTCCATTTTGTTCTTCAGTTATGACAATCTCTTTTGAAGTGTCCTGGTGCTCCACACTCAAACAACCATTCCCTTGTGGGAGTTGCCCCATTTCCCTTCTAGTTGATACAGCATTTGTGTTACAGTACTCTGCAATCGCGAGCAAAGTGCCTCTAAATCATGTTTGCACTTGTGGCATGTCCTTTGAGTCACGGGCCATATGGTTATAGATGGCACTTGTTGCGTCTTAGGGTCATAGATCCCCCATAGTGGCTTTCCTTTCGCCTGTCCCCATGTTGTATGGCTCTGGCGAATTTCTGGCCTTTTTGAAAGGGTTGCTGATGGTGTCCATGGTTGTTTCTCTGTGATGAATCATCACCTTCCTTTTTGGTTGTCTGATTGCCTTTCAGCAATAGGTGTGCGAATTTCGACCATCAGTCATTGCCCACTCAATAGTCCTCATCACTATGTCTTTGGTTTAGCAGCTTGACGTTCCCTAATAAATGTTGTCAGGAAGTCCACTGAGGGTACTTGTCAACTTTCTTTCTCAGATTCGTTGGCATCAAACCTTGTACATAACATGGTTAACATCTTGGAAACGTTCAGTGTACGCTGGTATACCGATTCCCTTAGACTTTTAGGTTCCACAGCTCGATTTTCCATTTCTTGATTTCACGCCTGTAGGACAATACATGTTCCCGTCATCTTCTCTGAGTACTTCCCAAGTCAATGGCATATGGCCTCTGACCTAAAGTTCTTACAGGCCATCTTGTCCCACCAAGTCAGAGGCAGCACCATCAGAGTGCTGGTGGCAAACTTTACTTGTTCTCAACGGCACAACCACTGATATGAAAACTGACTCCCCATCTTTTCATCCAACGAGTCAAACCGACTACAGCCTTCAGCCGCCTTTGAAGTTCAAAGGTTGGCACTTATCATGAAACAACGAAAAAAACAAGGACCGCAGTTTTTGCACGTTTCTTCGTTATACCCCGTGCGACTGTGGCTTCCATCCCCATTGTGTTATTTCGGAATGAAGCTTGAGCGATCCTTGCTTGGAAATGGGATTCGGGGGTTATGTTGTTTGGGTTGGTGTCGTTGACTGGAGTGTTTGGTCCTCTTCTGGTTGTAGGTGCCATGATTTGTCTAAATCACAAAAGACAAAACATGAGGTTATATGACAGAATATAATAATACATAGATGAGATAATCAATACAAGAGAGGTATATAGTACAAAGTAACACATCCATTTCATTCATAACTTTGAAAATTTTACATGAAATAGTCGTCTGAATACAATACAAAAGATCTAAGGCTATGCTAGCGGGGTGAACCCCTAATAACTAAATTCCTGAACAATGACCTAAGGCAAGAAAATACAATAACATAAATCACTAGATGTGACTGTCGGCGTCCCCAGATCCCTCCTGGTGATCTGGAATCCTAGCCTCTGGTCCTGACTGTCCAGCTGTCCTCCGCTGCTCTCGCAGCGCTAACAACTCAGCCTGCATGTCGCTCATCTCTCGCCTCATATCTCTGATGACTCGGAGAGTCTCTACCATCTGTTCCTGACGCCTACGGTCAGTCTCTCGAAGTGCGGTCAACTCAGTCTGCTGCATATGAAAGCGAGTCTCGTGTACCTGGTGCTGTGTCTGAATGAGAGTACTCTGTAGCTGTAGCTGTGTCTGGTGTGCCTGTAGATGGGTCTCATGTGCATACACATGATACATGGGATCCCTGAAGCTCCTATGATCCCTGGCTCAATCCTATCGAACGAGCCCAAGCCTCGCGGGAAGCATAGGCCTCCTCCTCCACCATCCATACTGTCTCCTGGAGAGTCATCCTATCCCCCGATAAGGTGAATCAGACCGCGCTGCGCGTATCAACCTCGACTCGCTGTGATATACGAGACCTACCATCCTGAGCATCCTCTAGTAGAGCATACAAGTCCTGTGTATCACGCTCATGGAGCTCAGCAAGCTCCACGACTCTAGTGTTGACCTCTCCCACAGTCATAGGTGCTATCTCTGGAACTGCCTCTGCCGGATCTACCCAAGTATCCCTAATCCCGTATCCAACATCTCTAATCCCCTGTCGTCTCTCCTCAGCATCTACCGTGCTGACAAACCCATAATCTATCCCTTGACCTCTGACAGGTCTAGCAGTGGAACTCTCCCCGATCTCATATCTGGAGCGTATATGGACCAAATGGCAACCTCTTCGGAGTGCTGCCTCAGACCGTGATATCATCCCCTAATACGAAGATAAGTAGCTAGACTAACAACAGGTTGATGAATGGGTAGAGATTGGTGTAGTGGTGGTAATGGAGGTGGTGGTAGTGCGGCAGTAACCGCATCAATGAGAGCTTGGGTGGAATGCTATCCTGAGAGTCTGGGTTTGGGTAGGTCACCCCAGATGATGGTGGTAAAGGTGGTGAGTGAGCAGGTTGAGGCCAATGGCACCTAGCAAGGCGCACCCCTGCCAGAAGGTTGGTATCAGCGAGATGGGTGGTGAGGTGATGGGGTAAAGTCATTAAGGCCAGAAGTCTCTCAACCTCTGCTCTGGTGGAAGAGGATATGAAGTCTGGGTCGGATGGTATCCTAGCCCAATGGTAATGACAGGGAGTTGAGGTACAAGAGGCTCTGTTCCCTCAGGTGGGGATACAGGCTCATCAGCCAGGTATGACGGTAAGTAGAGCAGCCAGAGCTAAGTGCTCCCTCCTCTCTCCTCGTCGTCCTCATCCTCCTCGTCCTCATCCCATACCCAGGCGTCATCCCCAGATAGTCGCCGTCATCATCATCAACTCCTCATTTCCATCAACTCCCCCGTCCATAGATTAGTCAACCGTACCATCCTCTTGCCTCATCATCCTCGGACTCCTCTGGAACCTCCACGGGATCCGTACTCAGTAATGTATCGCCAGGTGACACAGCATGGGTGAGTCAACAGTGTGGTAACGGCTGTTCCTGCGCCGGAAACGTCGTGTCGTCCATTTAATGGTATGGTACTCGGGATAATAGGCTCCGGCACATAGTTGTCGGTCGTGTGCCTGAAATGAACATAGATCGCCGCTCATGCCTCATCCTGAGGAACTGGTAGTAATCTGTAGATTCTCAGACCTAGTATATAGAATAATCAGGTTACGGTGGGGCTACTGCTGTAGCGGGAGTCCGTCGTCTCCTAGTACGATGACCCGTGGTATGCCTCCCTTCCGAAATCCCCAAATCATACATCGTTCTCCCCAGAAAGCTCTGCCGGGCTCGGAGTCGGTGTAGACGGAAGTGTATGTAACATCAGACGTCGCTGAAGACATGGTTACTGCAAAAAGTAAAATAACTTACATAAGTTAATACTTATGAATTAAAAATCGATAAGATATGTTTGTAAGGCTTTAATAATAAAGCACTTATAGTAATATACGTAATATCATTTATATACACGTATAATAATCAGGGTTAAGTCACTTAGTACCACTACTAATGCTAAGGCAAAGGCATGTCCATGTAAGCATATATTCCTCTAGACGTAAACAGGTAATGCATGTATGTCCCTCACAAATCCCATTTGTGAAAATAGTTTTGAAAATGGTTATAGTCCAGACAAAGACTTTTTGACCTGGTTTCTCCTATAACCTAGCTCTAATACACAATCTGACCCCCTCAAATCTGAGTATGCAGCGGAATGTTGAATATCCGAAGGCGTTACATTATGGGTCAATAGCACAAGATCAGAGAACGACTACTAAACGTGTCGTTTGAAAAAGATACATTGGATTAACAAAATACTTGTTTGTTACATAAGCTCATGGCTTCAAATGGTTCAACAAAATAGATAAAGATTCCGGTTTATAACAATTGTCCCCAAGTGTAATAAGACCCCAAATCTTAAGTGTGACGTCATCCAATTTATTGACTCCCAATGTATCGACGCACCTCGTGCCTTATTGACCTGAAAAACATGCTTAAAACGTCAACATAAAGTTGGTGAATTCATAGGTTTATGTAAATCAATGGTAGGACCGCAAGATTTCCAAGTGTATGATTAAGCAACAGATGCAAACATCATAAAAAGTAATTACGTTTCCTAAGCTCATGACACCGAGGCTCGACGTATATGAATGCAATTATAAATTGCCAACTGGTGTCCATGAATGATGTGCTAACCCTGCAACATCCCAAATTCGACATGTATGCGTTCGTTCCATTGATAGCTAGTCACGTCCGAACGGGGAGTGTCATCGACCTAATAGAAAAATCCAAAACATTCATTCGCGCGCCCGCACAATGTAATTCCCAACTACATCTATGCAATTAACAGTTCATGATCGTGGACATAAAGGGGTTATGGTAACTTAGGCAAACATGTAATCATGGCATAAAAGTACACTTGCGTCCAGTTTGTAAAACAAAGCATGTTCTCACCCCAAGGATGTAAATCATTTAAATAATTATAAAGCATGGGGCTATGAACTCACCTTAGCCGGTAGTTCTCTGAATGATAATAAGTATCCAGGTAAGCAGTGAATCACACCGTTAAGTACCTAAGTAAGTACGGTCAAGTCTTAGTTTACACATTTAAACTAACGACTCATTGTATAAACTAAATCCCATTTTAAGTTTATATATATATACCGTTATCACTTGTGTGGTGACACACAAGATCATTGTATTTATAGTTTCGATGGTTCTCGGGAAACGTGAAATCGTTATTAATAAATATACATTATTTATTAACTTGTTATTAAATAGTTCGATGTCCGAATATCTAAATGTTCGACCGACGCGTTAAATGTTTCACTTTCGTTTCATAAACGTACCCGTAGGTTTTTAGTTATTACCTTTTAGTCCTTAGGTGTATAAACATATACTTTTTATATTTTAAACCTTTCAGTTTCGAAAGTGTCATAACTAGTCCTTTAACTTACGAAATTTATAACTTAGATCCTTATGGTTTTAAAATATTCCAAAACAGTCCCTGGAGTCATTGTATTTCGAAAATAACCAAATTAACCCCCTTATGTTTCGAAAACTACATTTTTAGTCCCTTGAGTTGTGAAAGTCGCATTTTCAACCCAAATAAATCCCGACAAGTGGCATTTGGCCTTATTTAGTTCAAATAAGCCAACAAAGTGATTTCGCTAAATTAATTTAGCTATTCCGAGCCCTTATTTTTGCTTAACGGGCCTTATTGGGCCCGTTAAGGTCCGTTTAACTTACGAAAGGTCCGATATGGTTTAAATAGGTCCGAAAACTTTAAATAGGCTCATACGGGGCTGTTAAGCCTACAATAAGCTCGGCGAGCTTATTGAAGCTTATTTCGAGCTTATTGGGCTTTTGAGCCCAATAACTTAACCCGATAAGGGTGTTGAGTGTTTTGGTCCCTTCCTAGTGCTTTTCCAGCTTGCATTTAGCCGAAACAACAGTTTTCTTTTCAGCTTATTCTCATTAAGCCAATAAGCTAATAAGCTCTCAATTTGGGCCGGTCTTGGGCCCGTTTAGGCCCGATAGGGTTTTAGAAGTTCTAGATGGGTCCATTGGGTTCTATTAGGTCCAATAAGCACTTAGGGGGCTCGTGGCTTATTTAGCTTATTCAATAAGCTAATAAGCTCACTGTTGGGCCGATTGGGCCCGATAGTGACCCGGTAAGGTTCTAGGGGTCGGGGCTCAATTCCTTTGGGTCCAATGACTTTCCTAGGGCTCTTTAAAGGCTTATAGGCTTTTTAAGCTTGCGAATAAGCTGTGAGAGCTTATTCGTGATGTATGGCTTATTTCGTGGACTCGGTAATGGGCTTGAAGGCCCGTTAAGGGTTCGTTTGGCTCCACGACTTGCCAAAGGGCCCATTTAGGTTCTTAGCTTAATTTTAAGCTCAACAAGTCGCGCATAAGCACACGAATAAGCTGTTTAGGCTTATCGTGGCTTATGAGCCTTGTGGGCTCGCGTTGGGCTCGCAAATGGACCGTAGTACCATTAAGGTTTTGTAATGATTTTACTTTGTGTTCATGTGGTTCGTTAAATGATCTACATCAAACAAGTGAGCCTAGCCCTTTTCTAAACCGTAACCCCTGCGACATCAAATAGTTCATACTACGATTAAATTATACCTTTCACACCACCGGTCCCACCGACCACGATTATAACAATAGTTTACGTGGGGATTTCCTTATAATCAACGTTTTTCCAACCCTACTCGACACTAGGTCACGTCGCTTGGTCCTTTGTGTTTAACCTAGCACACGTCGTTATTATATGCGAAGTCATGCTAGCATACTAAAAATATTACGCGACATATTGACTAAGTATAAACCATATCGAGTAGTAAGGAGTTATACATGAGCTAGTTCGACTTACAAGGGTCCTAGCTTTCCTCGGTGGTAAGTTGAGGCGTTGACCCGTCACCTATACACCCAAACGTATATGATTTCAAGCTCCAAGGTTTATTTCCCAAACCCTCAGCTCGTATGCTCCTTTTATAGGCTTATTATGATAATCTAGTGAAGGTTGTGGTTTCGAATGAGGCAAGGTGAGAGTGTTTGGCTGCGGTTTGTAACCCGAATAAGAGAAAGGAGAGTTTGAAGTGTGTGGGAGTTAGCAAGAGTGTTAAATGGTGAGTGTATATGACTATTTATAGGGAATGAGTTTAGTTAATCTTCCTAGTCCATAAACAAACTAAACCGAGCTAGAGGGGGCGGTTTTTAGGATTTCTAGTTGATTACTCATGGTTTTATGCTAAACCACTCTAGTACAAGTTTTAATGACTTAGGAGATGTACAAGATTTGCTTAGCTAGCAAATCTCTTGGGTTTGTGTTCTTTCTTGTTGGTTCGCGGCACATGGATGGCAAGTGAGAAGCAAAGTGGTTATTACCCATTGTGTTTAATCGTCATTTAGGGAACCATTAGGGACAAGAATTAATTAGCTATGGTGAGGTACATTGAACTTATTTAAATCATTAGATTGATTTGTTAGCAATAAAAATCACCAAGGACGATTTGTATGCAAGTTACTTGCCCACATTCGGCATTAAAGGGGTCTAAACACAAGGCTTGATTAAATTTTGTGTTTAGGCTTTCAAAGTGGGTATTGGTTTGAGTCTAGGTAAGTCTAGGTATTTCCGGGGTGCGTCCAAATGTATTTTATCGCGAAACGTAACCCTTTTACGTGACCAATAAAAATAAAATACGCAAAGTACATAATTATTGTTAAAATAATTATTCCTTACTTGGTTGATGTAAACCTTAATTTATTTGGTAACCGTTTACATTCATTGATTATTTCTAGTCTACGCGGTTTAGCTCAAAAGTAAATATTAAAAGTAAACGCGTATCGGACTAAAATAAATAGTGATCATTAATATAGTCGTACAATGACACGAAAATGAGAAATGTTACAGTTACTGTCTAAACAGCGTATCTATTTTCCAAACAATACGACGTATTCAGTTAACTCTATACGGCGTACTGATATTCAACAGACCTATACGGCGTATTCAAACCAATTGAATACGGCGTATTTGTCATCTGATACAATAACAGTAGTAAAACTCCATCTGGCCAAATTTGATTTCTCTCATCAGAACATATCCTACTGATTTATTGTCATTTGTTTCAGGTAGTGCATGACAAGAAGTTCTACCAAGGAACTACTCTCACCTTTCGAAAACCCAGAACAAAAACTTCGCTCAAAGAGGAGGCTTTTCGATACACCAAGTCTCGTATAATCGAATTCGCCGAAGTTCGATCATAATTTTGACGTCGAGGAACAATCAGAGGAAGAAGTAAGAGAAATAATGACGGAAACAATGGAGCAGTATATGAGCAAAACCCGACAGAATTACGGGTCGAGCGTTACTAGGCCCACAATCAACCAAGACACCCCCTTTGAATTGAAGGGGTAATTTCTCAAGGAACTTCATGATAATACTTTTAGTGGCTCAGAACATGAAGATGTAAACGAGCACATCAAAAAGGTTCTAGAGATTGTTGACTTATTTCACATCCCAAAAGTAACTCAATATCAAATCATGCTTCAAGCCTTTCCTGTATCCCTCACTGGAGCTGCAAGTAGATGGCTAAGGAACCAGCCATCAGGATCAATTACAACCTAGGAGGTTCTCAAAACTAAATTTACAAACAAATACTATCCACCTGTCCGTACAACAAAGAAAATGGAGGAAATCAACAAATTCCAGCAGGAACCCGATAAAAGCCTTTTCCATTCATGGGAAAGATTTAAAGAGTTGTCAATGAAGTGTCCTCAACATTATTTGACCGATATGCAGGAAGTCATCTTGTTTTACAATGGGCTTGATATTCCAACTCGAAAAATCTTAGACTCAAAGGGTGTCATACCTTCCAGAACTACTGCTGATACTAAAATAGCCATCTAAGAAATGGCTGAGTACTCTCAGAAATGGCATAATAGAACATCATCAAGGACCAGAAGTAGTGAAACTTCTGATGGGCTTGCTGCTATCTAAGCCTAACTCAACAATCTCGGATGATTAATAAAGAAAGTAAATGAGAAAGTATACGCTGCTCAAGTCAGATGCGAAATATGCAAGGGACCACACTATACAAAAGATTGTCCACAAAAAGAAGAAGGGAAAACTTTAGAAGAAGCTTACTATACGCACAATTGTTGCAGCCCGATCAACCTGAGGACAATATAGGATCATAGGGCCAGAATCTAACCAATGAAATAATGGAAATTCTTCGTATCCTGATCGGAGACCAAGCCTGGAAGAATCACTGACCAAATTCATGGCAGAATCAGCTAAAAGGCATGAAGAAAACTCAAACATAATCAAGGAGATCCGAGCTTCTACCGATGCAGCAATAAGAAACCAAGGAGCTTCGATTAAGACCTTGGAAATACAAATCGGACAGATGAGCAAAGTCTTGCAAGAGAGAGGGTTTGGAAGCCTGCCCAGCTCTACGGAGACGAACCCTCGAGACCAAGTTAAATCGATCTCAACTGCTAAAGCTGATTTCTCTGAGATACGCCGTATCGGGTATGAGCCATACGCCGTATCGGGCATGAGCCATACGCCGTATCGGGCACACAGCACAGAAGCCTATTTTCTGAAACAGTCCCTTTTCCAAGACGACTGCAAAACTTCGGCTGTGATGATTGGAGAGAGGCACAAGATGTGAAGATTCTGGATACTTATGATCACTCCTTGCCTCAAAAAGAAAAAGACCCAGGGAGCTTTACTTTACCTTGTTTTATTCATAATATCTGTTTTGATAAAGCTCTTGTTGACCTTGGAGCAAGTGTGAGCGTTATGCCATTCTCTACCTACACCAACCTTGGTCTAGGAATTTTATCTCACACTAGGTTGACCATCGAACTGGCTGACCGAACCATTAAACAACCAAGGGGTATTGCCGAAAATGTGCTAGTAAGGATAGGCAAATTTATTTTTCCTATAGACTTTATCATCTTGGACATACCCGAGGATAATGATGTCCCTTTAATCCTCGGACGACCATTCTTGTCAACTGCCCATTCCAAGATCGATGTCTTCAAAAGGAAGATTACTTTAAGGGTCGGGGAAGAAAAACTTGTTTTTAAAAGTGTTAAGCCCGCCACTAGCATAATCAAAAGGGTCTTTGTAATAAAAAGTCTTGATTCGAAAACAAACTTTATCGGAGAGGGTGATGAATCATTCGACCCAATTTATGGTGTTGGCCTAATAGAACTAAATGATTTGGATACCCTTTAGAAATAAATGGATCGAGATGTTTTTGTACCAATTTTTGTTTTAAAATTCGGCTCTTATAAGATTGGAATTTTATTGTGTAAATCGGGTATAAGTTATGTTATCATTGACCTCCTCCTCCTTGCCCATTTAACTAATGTCTAAAGTTTTTACCTATTCCATATTTGGGGCAAGGATGAAAGGAAGAGTCATGTCGAGACTTTTGTTCGATATACTTTTTCGTTGGAAGTTTTTATCTATTATTTTCAAGTTTTACATCATTGTCGATGATGATATGACAAAGACGTTGTCGTCGGCATAAAAATTTGCAAGAAGTACGCATCAGTGCCAAAGGACTATGAAGAGATTCGATATCGGGAATAATTGCTTTGAGCGCATTATGGAGGGATGAATAAAAAGGATAAGAAGTGAAGAAAAAGGTGGCGACTTAATGACCAGGCTTGAACAAAAGTATCCAGGAGGAAATCGGTCATTTTAATTGTTAGTCACATTTATTGTTGGAGATTTTAAATTTCTGCACGAGTTGTCTTCAGACATTACCATACGGCGTATCGAACCCCTCTGGATACGGCGTATCCGTATGTAGTAGTCCGGATGTTATCAGTTTTAAAACTTAAGTTATTTAATTTCCAGTTAATTTAATTGTTTATACAGGAACAATACGGCGAATCCTAGGTTGGGATATGGTGTATGATCCTGTAAGTTGTGTGTTTAATTGTTTTCTTGTACCATTGTTAGCGAGATAGAATTGCATTGTCCTTTTAACCTTTTTACAAGGGTCTTGCTGAACTATGATAAAATGGTATATGCTGTGAAAAAGACTGAGGGTTGGACTCATCTGGGCATTCTGAAGCCCTAGTCAAACACACTTTTTGCTCAAAATATCATGGAAGAATTATCACGAGCAAAACATTCAGGGAGTTTTCCGTCTCTAAGTCTTTTTTTCCCATATTTTTTAATTGTTTTATCTCTACAATGAGGTCGTTGTATAATATTTAAGTAAGTAAGATGGAGAATTTAGAACGTACTTGTTTCTTTTTTTTACAAATAAACATGCAAAGTGCTTTAAAAATGGTCAAAATTTTTTAATTTTAAGCATGGACTTTTGTAAATCATAGTTACATTGCCTAGCGCACTATAACCCTTGATAATATTATGAGAAATTAAGCCTATTACGTTTCCAACTGTCTTACTAAAAATTCTATAATTT
This sequence comes from Tanacetum coccineum, assembly GCA_026074375.1. NCBI lineage: Eukaryota > Viridiplantae > Streptophyta > Magnoliopsida > Asterales > Asteraceae > Tanacetum > Tanacetum coccineum. Next base: position 28,330 of record BQNB010080268.1, read on the forward strand.
TGAGTGTGCGCGTGATGTAGTGGACTTTAGAACTTGCAGGTATATCACTCGAGCCGCCATGATTAAGTACTATGGTCTTAGATGAAAGACATGTTCATTGATATAAATTTCGAGGATTAAACAAAATAGCCTACAGTCGTAAAATAATAACTAACTTCACTGGTTAAGTTAACTCCCGTAGTAACCCTTAATTACTCTCATTTTTAGAGTTAAAATCTCCCTTAGAACAACCCGTTGAAGGCCATTCCTTTCGTTTTGTACACATAATTATATGTTGTTACACCTTTGCACTTGCCTATCGTGTAGATTAAGCCTATTTCTCTTTGTTTCTAGTTGCTTTTCGTGTAAACGTCTTGATGTTTTCCTGCGTTTTAAGTGAAAATTTTTCTATCTCCGTAATGGTCGGGAAATGACACACAATGCAATGGAAAATAAAATGTAGCTCGTAAGTTTTGCTTTACTTTTCGCAATTATGTAATGTCATAATGAAGAAGTACTACAAGGGAAAGATTATCAGGATAAATTATGGGAAAGTGAAGCCGGTTGGAATCAAACAAGGTTTATTATGTTTTATGAAAAAAAAATAGAAAAACAATAAAAAAAAGAGATGGAAGAAAATTAGTCTGTTTCATAAAGAAGTTCTATACCGAAGGAATCACTTAGAAGGATCGATTATTCGTTGATTACGTTCAAAAAATCAAAGAAGATGTTTAAGTTTTTGTAAAATGTGGCCGATATCACCATTGGATGTAAAAGGAATGTAAAGACGGATGTAAGGGAAGTTGGCCGTTATTTGGGAACGTCAACTTTTGGTTGTCTTTGTTCATTTCTTGTGATCGAGGGTCTCTTTATATAGTCAGTCTTTGTCATGGATACGGATTCGGGGGTAAGTTACTGCCAAACCGCACCTTATTTGTTGGCTTATCTATGTGTTGTCGTGAATTTTTATTTCACAACCATTTTACTTCCTTTCTTTAGCAACTAACCTTAGTGTCTACTCGACGGGACTTGTCGAGCATGCTGTCTTTTCGTCATTACGCCATGTATGCATGGTGTACGTCAAATTTATATAAGTCATTAATTAATCCCGTAAGAATTCTTTCCAAAATACTTCTCATACCAAGAGAATATAAGGTAAAATTCACTAAAAGAAAATACAATTTGTTATTCTTTTTATCCGGGAAGTATTTTTTTTCTCGGGTCGTGTCCCAACGAAATCGTGAATTGAGAATTTAGGAATATTTGGATTCGAGCTAAGAATGATAAAGGGATTTTGATTTGTTATTTACACTACAAAATATAATAACATGAATTGAAAAACAATTAACTAGCACGAAATTTAAATGCACAAAACGTAATAAACGCGAGCTAAAACTGAAATTTAAAATCTAAAACACGACTTTTAACAAATTTTATACCTAAAAATCACAAATTTAAAATGAAAATTAATGCAAAAAGAATTTTAATTTTTCAACTATTTTTCTATTTTCTATGAATTTTCTAAGAAAAAGTAATCACTAAAATCTATTTTAATTTCTAGAAAATACAAATTAAATGAGAAAAATATAGAAAAATGGTTTTTAAACTCTTAAAAGGTGCAGAAATTTAATGGGACAAACAGCCCTAATTTTTAAAAGCTAATTAAAAAGTAATTGC
>BQNB010080269.1:0-29985 GCA_026074375.1 Tanacetum coccineum
AGGAACAAACATTTTCAGGACGTTCAGAAGCAAATATGTCTTTGAAGCAAGCACATATTTCCTCTCATGGTTACTCCCCACTAAACCCCACAGCTCTGAAGAACGAAATGGTCGATTCTGAGACTAAAGTTCCTCAACTAACATCCATGTCACATCTCACTTCTGAATATGATCAATATAAGAGCATGCTCTTGTCATCAGATGTTTCTCAGCCGCATAGAAACAATTCGTTGGTGCAAATGAATATAGCCAACACGAGTCAATATGGGAGTTGGCCAGTCTCCGGGACCAACTCAAACCAATTAGCGTCCCCTTATTTGCAGCATTTAAATATGCTCAGTCTTGTTTCTCAGTCATCTCGTATGTTAATTTTTGTTATGATGTGCTTGATTTAACATAGTGATGCAGTTTATTTAAAATATTGATGCAGTTGGAGAATAATGTTTATGCATACTTCAGTTTTTGTCTGTCACATATTGTTTTGTTAACTTTAGGTTATGATGTCTCAAGGATCCACAAATAAAGGAAGTTTGACTACTCTTCGTTGTATGCTATTCAATTATTTGGTCGCGGTTTTCTTTTTGTCAAGTTCATCCATCAAACCTGGGATTTGCAAGCATATATAAACAAACTGAAGTTTATTAATTGAAAATATAATCAACTTTCTGCATTGTTTGTATCTATAGTAATTATTATTTAAAAATGAAAGCCTTTTTATATTATGTATTATTGTAGTTATTTATCTGACATGTGTTAATTTCTTTTACAATGGCAGTCGAGGCAAAAAGCTATTGCAGATTTGCAGCATATGCAAACAGTTCATGTAAGTTAAGATTCTGAGTATGTTCTTCGCAATTCAACGATGTCATATTAGAGATTGTCTTGATTGAAAGGTATACCGATAGTTAGGCCAAAATTCTTGACAAAAAACTGCCAAAAAGATACTTTTCATATATTTGGAAACTGAATAGCAGAGGCATAGTACAATAGTTAAAAGCGAAAATGAAAATGAAATTGGGCCTAAAGACAAACGGGCCGAAAGTTATGCCAAAAACAAAGTTTCAAAATTCTCAAAGAAAACACGAAAATGTAAATAACTCCTAAAATATAATGATTCAAGGCTCGAAACTTCCGTAACCCAAGTTATGACCTTTTGAATAAAGGGCCTTTCCTCACACGATCCCGGGCTTCCAGAAATAAAATGGCCCCCCACCCCCCCCCCCCATTCTTCAATACTTGGCTGCATAGATTTGCAGCTTATGCACAGTCATGTAAGTTAAGATTCTGAGTATGTCTTCGCCAATTCAACGATGTCTTATTAGAGATTGTATTTCTTCGTTAAAAAAAACATGTCTTTTCTCTATTTGTTCTAAAAACAGAACGCCTTATTGTTTTCCACCAGCTATTCAAGTTTATTTTACCATCTTTATGTAGCATGCAGAAGGTGCTAAGTTTACATTCACGTAAATGCAATACCCTATTTTGTGTGGCTTATTTCCACCCCTAAACTAGTGATCTGATTGATCACTCAAGATCTTCAATTTAAGAAAGACGAGAGATAGTGAAGAAATGCAAGTTTTTATAGCATAGCTGTCAAAATTTTACTCATGTAACCTGTATGACTCAGATGCATGGGATCTACTTGTCTTGCATATTATTTCGGGAATGAAGCACCTGACCTGTTGTGTTTGGTTGCTTTCCTGTCTATATCAAAAAAATGATTCACTCTTTTGTCCCTAATATTTTCTTCATGTATTCTGTTTATAGCTTGCAAAACTCAGCATGTCACATAACATACCCGAGACATATTTGAAATTTATTTTAGAAGCGTGGATGCAGGTGTCGTACATTATTCACACTAGTTGTTTTGATGATATGCGTTGATAATTAATTATTAGTTCTTATCAATCGATATTCCTCCTACTGCAGATGTCAAATGCAGACGAGTGTTAAAATAGACCTATGCATACGGGTACTAGATACTTGAACCGGAAGACAGTTTTTTGAGGTACTAATCATATCTGTCTTGGAATTAGCAAGAATCCGAAAAAGATCGTTACATTGAGTAGAATCCTTGTTCTTGGTATTTATATTTGGGATTTTAGTTCTTATTGTATATTAGTTGTAGTCATTAGGAGCATTTTGTATTGGAATGGGTTTGGTTGATTAGGGGTTTGCCCTAATCAATTTTTTTCTTGGCCTTTTTTTGTAAATACTTTATTTTATTCAATTTATTTTACCTTTTCAAAAAAATTATTATGTTAATGCATTACAACATCTCACTTAAAAACAACAGCTAAAAGTTAGTACATCTCAGTTAAAATTCTATTTTATGAGTGAATTACAGTTAAAAAGTTACTGCATCATAATGTATTTTGTTAGTGTATTACAGTTAAAAAAGTTAGTACATCTTAGTTAAAAAGTTACTGCATCACAATATATTTTGTTAGTGCATTGCAATTAAAAAAAGCTAGTATATCTCAATTAAGAAAAGTTACCGTATCACAATGTATTTTGTTAATACATTACAGTTAAAAAAAGTCTCATTTAAAAAACAGTTCCTGAATCAACTAAAATTAGTACATCTCAGTTAAAATTTTATTTTGTGAGTGAATTATAGTTAAAAAAGTTAATGCATCTCAGATAAAAAGTTACCGCATCACAATGTATTTTGTTAGTGCATTACATTTAAAAAAAGTTAGTACATCTCAGTTATAAAAATTGCTGCATCACGATGTATTTTATTAATGCATTACACTGTTATGCACAATTTAATGCAGTATAATTTAATGCGGTAAAATTTGCATTGTGATGCAGTAAACTATACAATTTAATGCAGTAAAATTTACAATGTGATGCTAGTAAAATATACAATTTAATGCAGTAAAATTTACAATGTGATGCGGTATTTGGTACCAAAATTAGATAATAAATTTATTTAAATATTCTTTTATAAAGGTAAAATGTATTAAATAAAATAAAAGTTATTTACAATAAATAGACCAAGAAAGGTACTAATTAGGACAAGCCCCTAAAAAGACCAAACTTGTCTAGAAATAAAAGTAGACAGTGACAAGCCCATTCCAATACAAAATGACCAATAACCAAACTACTAATGACAATAACCACAATGACAAAATAGGAATTCAATTTTCTCCACATACACCACATGTCATTCTCTTGGAAAAATCTTCAGCATATACTTCGGCTATTAGACATAAAAACATTAAAATCTTGTAGTGGCAGTGCACCAACTTGTGGCTTTATGGCCTTGTGATGAAACCGTCTATAAATTAAAGGGTGACCATCTTTTCTGTAATCTGTAAGTCTGGTAATGTTAAGAAGTGTTACATGAGTCTTCATCACTCGCAGCACACTGTCGAAAGCTTGCATCTTTGGAGGGTGATTGGTTAAGTGACTTGTATTGAAGATTGGTTCGGTTTCTTTGTGACACTTTCCTCCTGAATTCCATTGCCCTCCCCTGCATACAATGAATATATAATCAATGCATCTTTGAACGGAACAAAAAACAAGAACAACCAAGATTACTATATCAACGCACGTATTTTATGAAAGCCAACAAGCATAAAGCTGCAATGTACCTAAAGTGAGAGATTGCATAGCCCATAAAGATAACTTGAGTTTTCCTGTTGTCAATGTTGTTATCTACCCATTTCGCCCATGTAGAAAGAGCTCGGGTGTATGTATCAAGAACCTTGAGTCTCCGGTAAATATGGTTGCCTTCCTAATAATTTTTTTGATAATATTTTTTCCTAAAAACATGCAATTCCCATGAGCACACTGCACATACTAGGCTACTAGTTCCTTTTCATGTTGCGTGCATAGTTTGATCAAGCCTTAAAAGTAATGGTTCACACCCTCAGGATGTTTTCTCGTGAGTCCACCAGTGTCCCGTGTTAAAAATTAATATATCAGCATCTTTGTAGAATGAGGTCGTTAGTCCATCAAATCCAATCTTAGTGTCACAAAAGAACCATTTTTACCTTTAGAAGATGATTCCCTGACTAAAAATGGAGACTTTATATAAACCACTATGCACTTGTAGTCCTACACAAGTTCAAAAGAGCTTAATTTGACTTTCTTAGTCAAATGGACTATTTTTCTTTTGATTGGTACGTATGATACATTAAAAAATTACAAGGAAAAATTACAAACCATTGTAAATTTTATGTGGTGCTACAATCACGGTATAAAAATGAAATCTGGAGGTAATAATTTGTAACAAATTTTAACTTAAGTGCTACTAGGGTTTGACTTGAAAAGTCAACAATGACTTGTAATTGAATGTGTGGAAGCTTGCCTGAAATCTGAAGGTACGATGTCCGTGTTTCTAGAATTCTAAGCTTCCTGGTATCTCATATACCCTTCTTTTGTTCGTGTGCGAATTCCGAAAAATTCAAATAAGCGATCACACATGTTCCTATTTATGGAGTCTCCAACAAAAACTACTTTCTTCCCTCTTAGTCTTTCCAAAAATTCTGTTGCATTTAAACTGGAAGAATAAATTGCGTATTAACTTCAGTCAAAAATTGCTAAACTAACGATATAAAAACGAATCAAATATATGAATAGACCAGTAAATCAGCATTGCAAGCTCTAGACTTCAAAGCATTTGAAAGAGGTTAAGATCAGTTCCTTAGGAGTTCACATCCATCCATCAACTTAACATTCAAGAGACGAAATAGGGACCAAAATGACCACATTTGACCGTGTTTGCATTCATAAACCTTAGTGAATGATCTATATTACAAGTAAAGAGAGTCTTATAACCTGTTAAATTATTATAAATATAATGCGAGGGAAAATAGGTATACAAAATTCTGAAGTATTAAAACGGGACTTGTTGCAATAGTCGACTAGACACATGTTTTGTTGAAATGATGACAACCTGCAAAGCATTTTAGATAGAGTCTGATAATATGACAAAGAGTTTGTAGACGTAAACGAATAATGGAGGTATGCCATCATGAAATCCTTTTCGAATCCTTGTGAAGAACAAGCCATTGATTCTGAATAAAGCTCAACTGCTTTTTTAGGAATTGTGGAGTTGTATTTCAGGAGCTTAGAGTATTCGGTTAGAAGGTGGAGCAAGTAGTCGTATACTTTGTCCATTTTCAAATCATCTTGAATGAAATTACTTGCCGCTTTTCCTATTGATTGCGCCTGACATGAAAAGCTTATTAGCATCACAAAGTTAACGGGTCTGAAAACAGATTTTTATCAGTAATATTAACAGGCAGACGTGGAAAATGGGCGGTTTAAGAAACAAGTCAAAAAGGGTTCTGGTACAAACGGGTAACATCTCATGCAGTTCAGACCCGCACTTTTTTTGTCCACTACTCCGTTTCTAGAAAAGCTATATACAGTCAATTTATTAACAAATGATTGCAGAAACTATTATGCCAAACACCATCTAATTTGACAAAATAATTCTGTTTGGATGGTGGAAAACATTCAAATAACACTTTGGGTGACTTTCAACCACTTCGATCGTTTCTTTCATAAGTGAAATCATAAGTTTGATCATTTAACCCATTTATATACTATAATTTGGCCCAACCGACTCACTTTAAAGTAAATGGGATATACCTTTTGTTTGTGGTTGTTGCCCCAATCAACTGTAAATTTAATGGATCTGCACTTGTCGTCTTCCTTAATAGGCCAGTAGTGGTGTACAAGCATCAACCCTCTCGTAAAGAAATCATAGTACCGTGGCTTTACCACAAAAGTGACGGAATCGCAAGCAAGAATATATTTATCACTCACTGACCATGCAGATCCCTCGATATATATTTATCACTCACTGATTTCGTAGTACCGTGGCTTTACTAAAATTATGTTTCTTTAAGAGTATATCTTCTCATCCCATCTCTTTATGGCTCTAATGGTTGCTCGCTTTTCTTCGATGAGCGTAAGACGAGGACTCGTCCATTTATCAAAAAAGTGGTTTCCACTTTTCAACCAATGATCATCATCACCTAAAGAAAAAAACTAAAAAGTGTAAGAATCTAATACTACATAAAGTGAAATAAAGATTTATATTGTGTTGCACCAAGCATTTACACTGTGATGCACCACATATTTAACTATAATGCATTAAAAACACAACTTCGATGCACCAAGTAATTAAACTGTGATGCACCCAGATATTTAAAATGTTATAAACCTGCTGCATCACAATGTTATTTACTGCCACCACAATTTATAAATCTATTGCATTACATTGTCATTTTAAATATTTGTAAAATCAATGTCATAAATCTAATGCATCAAAATGTTATCTACTGCGTCACAATGTATAAATCTATTGCATCACAATGTTATAAAACTGTTGCATCATAGTGTATAAAAATCTACTGCAGCACAATGTTATACCTTTTTAACTGCTTTGTGAGGCTTAAAGGTTTCTGGAAGAGTTGCTATTGCTTTTCCAACATTCTTCAAGATTTCGGGTTTGACCCTACAGAAGATATCTGACTTTTAGCAATAGTGGAAGCTGATTAGGCAACTTTGACAACATAAACAACGTATACATATCCAGTCCAGTAAGCTGAAAGCCAGTCCATCTTTGAAGTGACGTAATCCTTGCAGGCCAGGAATTCGTCGTTAAGGATTGAGGTAACCTTATTTTGTATCTGATCAATATCTTCTTTTGTTGCTTGACTGGTTACTAGGAGCTTCTTTTGGTAAATTTCGAGTGCTGATGGGTGATTTCTAATAACCTGTAACGACCAAGATCACGTGTAAGCATTAGAAAATATACATAAAGCAATAAGTTCAAAACCTAGAAACTAGAAAAAACTGACTTAACTATGTTTTTACCTTGTACATCTTAGGTTGTGTAAACGATGGTTCATCAATTTCATTATGCCCCAACCGACGATAACAAATAATATCAACCACAACATCTGAATTACTGTACCTATAGCCATTCCCTTATTTAACCAAACGTACCATTATAGTAATACTGAACATACAATATGGAAATGGCAATGCAAGTAACAATTACAAGCCTTCAAACTAGTTATTGTAAATAACAAACATTGAGTTGGTGTTTGAAAAGAAACTACTCGTATTAAACAGCTTTCTTTCAATTATATGTATTATCTAGTTTTCACCACTAAAACATATCCACCAAAACATATATGTCGCATCATAATCTACGTGAAGGAGTATATTTAAGATGAATAGAACAGAACGATTCTTGATGTTTACCATTATAGACATTTATTGGACGCTCATTCTTAATATCTAAACAGGTTCTTTATTGTCTCTACTACTCTTAATGCTCTCTTTCATGGGGCATGGTGCAAGTAACACACTATTTCAGAATGTGAGGCATAGCGCATGTGGCAATATATGCCACTTCTTAAACTACAAGGGTATACTTGATTTTAAGTCTATTAATGTCATATGTGAAGAATTGATACAAATGTAACAGTAAGAGAAAGATGTTTTTTTGTTTATCATAGCAGAATGAAATATAATACCATAACGATAAGGTTGAGATGAACCATAAATGATTGCCCCTCAAATATTACAACTATCTGTATAATTCTATGTTCTAGAATATGATCACACCTTTAGGCTCATCTAGTGCGTTACTAAGATGACTTCCTACTTGTTCTACAAGCACACATTTCTTCAGTAATGTTTCTTACTTATCGTTTAAGTTAACAGATTCAACTAAGAAGGAAATGGAACAGACGGGGCGAACTGATCAAACAGGTTGGAAGTCATATGAAAAGATTTAACGCATAACAGCTTCTAAAATACTTTATTAGAAAGAAAAGAATTATTTGTGACAGCATAGTTTTTTCGATCATATTTAGCTCATTAAATATTTAGTATAAAATTTCAAAAATATGTTTTGAGGAACGACCAACCCCATCCGCCCTTTTTTTACCTAAATTATTTTAACGCATTCAGATCACTGAGAGAATTATCAACTTTACCTTGCTTTTGTCGTGAGCAGCAACAACATCAATGAAAGGGGTACCAGGTCGTTGAATCTTCATAGGCCGAATTTCGCTTGGAACAATCCTTTCGGAACTAGAGGAAGTGAAGATGATGGACTAATAAATTCACGTTCAGTAAGAAACACATATACAGGTCGCTCTTTATCAGATGGTGGTTGTGGAACAATCCTTTCGGCAACTTCCTCTGTGTTCACACTCGGCTCAGTATCAGATGGTGGTTGTGGAACAATCCTTTCTACGACTTCCTCTATCTCTGTGTTTACACTTGGCTCAGTATCAAATGGTGGTTATGGAACAATCCTTTATGCAACTTGTTCTCTATGTTTACACTTGGCTCAGTTGGTAACTCGTTACTGGAACTTTCCATGTCTTCATAACCATTATCAGATTTCTCGTATGTTATATTTTCATTCTGATCTAGTGGAGGGGGAGTTTCAATTGGTGGAAAAGGTGATGGGAAGTTACTAAAGCCATGTAAACCGCCATCTGGCATTGTTGTACTCATGGAAGTATTCTGAAGCTTTCCCATCCTCCATTGAATAGGTGGTAATGGTAGCGACTCCTCTATGTTGATTGGAGCCAACTGGGGAAGCATGTTGAAACCAGGAAGGTGGTCATGGCTGCCTACTTGTGATAAGTCCGCCATTGACGGTTCTAGAATTGCTTCATGGTTCATTGAAGTGATTTTATATGAGATTGGTCAGCCATTTCTTCTATAGAAGCGGAGTGACTTGTAATAGAAGATGCACCTTCAAGTCGATATATATTTTGGTCAACGAAATTTGAAGATTTAGACTCTTGGGCTTCTGCAGACACAGGAGAGTCAGGAGCAGATCGGGCATTAGATTCATCAGGTGACATATCCACTTGCACTCCATTTTGATCTGTTATCTCAGTAACAAGAATGTTTTCATCTTGCATACTTTATAATTGTCTTTCTGAGCATTTGCAGCTTTGAGTTTCAGTTGAAAACTTCCTGCATAATTAAACCAAACTTAATTGAAGCTATGCAAATTAAGGTTTAATGTTTAACTGCAAATGGTTATTAAGCATATACATGTAATAGAGTTTCTAGAGGAAAAAATACAAGGTTGTGCATGACACAATAAGCGATGAAAAGTGACAGAAAAGAAGTCGATTAGTCGAAAGAAAAAATATGTATCTTTGGAATCCTTTTGACTAGAAAAGGGCATAGTTATCAATTTAACCCCATACATTCATACCGGAACTTAGATGAGACAAACAAAGAATGATCCAAAATATAATTACTCGTAAAAATAAAAATACTTAGATTGCTTGACAGAAAGTTTCTGACTTGATATCAGTATTATAGCGCCGAATACTGGTCACGAGTTGGGTACCACAACTACTAAGGTCAAATTCTTCAGAATCTATAAAAAGTACACAACTAGGGATTGATCACATTACTCATAGTGATAATCCAAAGGAGTATTTTCCACCGATTAACAAAGTTACCAAATATCATAAACATATAACATGGAGATACTACGCTTGATCAATACATACAATATATTTTGAAATTTGGTTCATATCATCTTTCATTGTTTGGAGACATAAAGTATGAACAAAATAAGCATGGCCTAGCATATATCATTTTTCAATTCTTATACAATACAAATGGAAGCCACATTAAAAGGTCAAAATATATAGAACTAAATGACTATACAGATCAAGCAAGGAATACCCAAGATAGGAACACAAACAAATATCTATAGATATATACATATAATAATAATGTATAAAAGAACATATATTAATATATCTAGCCAACCAGGCTCTATCTTCTATATCCGTTACAATATCAGTTACTAATATTGTCTCAATCAACAAGCTAATCAAAAAGTCAAAAGTTAAGTATAATTATGCAGAAAGACAAGACTCTTTGAGAGATCTTATCATACATCTTATGTGAACTTAGTGCATCATAGTACGAAACTAGTGCATCACAGTTATAGAATATTGTGTAGACATTTTATCAAACACTTGGTGTGCAGGTTTCATATACACATTTTTCATCTAGTTTTATTTCTCAAACACATACCAAATGAATTGTTTTAGATCAACTAAACACATTGACAGTCAACAAAATAGATGAACTAATTACATTTAGATATTCGGATTAACATATAGTAAATTAACAAAAAATATATAAAAAACAAAAGATTAAGATCTTAATATCACTATCATTAGCAAAAACTTTATAATAGCAAATTATTGAATTAAAACTAATTATATCTACTACATCATATACTTATATCTACTACATCACATATAAAAATTAAAAAAATCTAAAGACTTTGAATTGGATAGTTACAATCATGCACATATGATGAACTATTGTGATTCTCGATTGATATTGAAGAACGATTAACGGCAGTTAACGATTGGTTAATGGTGGGGAAGGTGATGGTGAAGAGAGTGGAAGACGGTGGGAAGGAGGTAGTGAACTGGTTATGTGATTGAGAGTGGTGAAAGAATTACGAGAAAGTGAAAAAAAAGGTTTCGATTAAAAACACACACATTTATAACTCTCTCCCCCACCATATTATCCGGCAGCCATCGGCCGGCCACGGTCACCACCGCCGGAAAACTTTTCCGACGACTTTTTCCGGCGAACCCAAAAATTACAAAAAAGGACAAGCCTGGATCTTTCCGTATCCACCACCACGCGCTGTCACGCGCCTCCACCTCCACCACGCCACGCACCACCGCCACCACAACCACGACCCACAAGGGTGCGTTGGTTTGTCTTGCTCAGCCGACACTACAAGGGTGCGTTCGGTTTGACAGGAAAACCCCAATAAGGGTGGTCCGTTTTGTGGTTAAACAAAAACAACAAGGGGTGGTTCGTTTCGGTGGCTTAGCAACAAGGGTGCGTGTGGTTTTGTTATAAGCACCAAAAGAGGGTGCGTTGGGTTCTTGTCACAGCGCAGGGGCGTACGAGTAGGGTTTGGGTTGGTTTGGTTTGGCTGTGTAAGCAACCATAGGCTGCGTTTGGTTTTGTTATACCGCCAAGGGTGCGTCCGTTTTGTTCACAGTCACCAAATGGGTGCGTTGGGTTTTTATAAACCCAATTTGTTTGTGGTTTGGTTTGTATTAAAAACAGCCAAGGGTGCGTCGGGTTGGGTCTTAAACCCATGAAGGTGCGTCGGGTTTGTGGTAACACACCAAAGGGTGCGTTGGTTGTGGGTTCATAGCCAACAAGGGTGCGTTGTTTTGGGTCGGGTTCGTGGGTTCACAGCCGAGGGTGTTTGATTGTTCTACCCACAACATGGGTTGTGTTGGGTTTGATGTTCACAGCACCCAAAAGGGTGAACTTTTATATATATATAAAAGATATAACATTTTTTCATTTTCCATCTCATATAAACACACACATTTATAACTCTCTCCCCAACCATATTTTCTGGCCACCGCCGGCCACCATTCGACCACCGTCGCCGGCCGTCGGAAAACTTTTCCGACGAGTTTTCCGGCCAACACCAAAGATGCTCCTCATCAGCGGATCTACTCGATCCCCTATAACACTTGCCACCACGCGCCGCCCCCTCCTCCGGCTGCCTCCCCACCGACGCCACCATAACATCACCACCATCTCCATCTCCTCGTCGCTCTCTCCAACAGGGTGCGTTCGGTTTCTTATACACAAAAAGGGTGCGTGCGGTTTGTAAGATAACACCACGAGGGTGTTTATTTTCGGTGGTCCGCCACCAACAAGGGGCGTTTGGCTGTTGCGTTTGGGATGGCTGCGAACAGCCAAGGGGTGTTTGGGTTAGGGTTTAACAGCCAAGGGCGTTTGGTTTTATGGCAAATCCGCCAACTAGGGGTGCGTTTTTTTTAATATAAATCAATAAGGGTGCGTTTGGCTGTGGGACAGCCACTACATGTGTTTGGTTTGGGTTTCGGGTCAGCCGCAAAGGGTGCGGTCGGGTTGTGGGTTAACAACCGACGATGGGGTGTCGGGTTCGGCTGTGGGACAGCCGGGGCATCGGGTTGTTTGGTCGGGTTTGGTTTGCAACTGAAATGGGTGCGTTTGATATCGTGACACCGAAAAAGGGTGCGTTTAATTTAAAAGTATTCGATTATTTCGTTTATATTATTGATAAAATGTATATGTGATGAAATCTGTTTAAACTTGCGACGTCTAAGTAAAATGTGATATTAATATTTAAAACGGGATTGATAATAATGTATAAGCGATACTAGATATAGTTTAGACGAGTTTTGAACTAAAAACGGACTTTGGCGCGTTTTGTAACGAATAATTAAGAGCAGAAAACGGAACATGGGATTCGGGATTCGAGATTTTGAAAAGATCGATTTTGGTTTACAAAATATAATGAATTATATTTTTATGGACGTTTAGACATAAAACGGGACTTGTAACTCCCAATAACGAAGAAACTGGAGTGAAATCGGAATATACACTTTAATAGAAAATAAGTTATTTTTAATATATTAAATCTGACAGATCTATTAATTAAACGATTTGAGCACTTTCGAGTCCGTTTCAGCCTTCCGGCGAAACACGAAAGTTGTTCGTAATGACATTTTACTTTGCCGCGAGGATTGTCTGTTTTAAAAATTAAGATATAGCGGGTCAAAACTAAAGGTCGGTTAATATATTATTTCAATTAATTATTTTAAGAACATTGTTCGGTCCTAAAAACGAAGAGTCTAAAAATAGTAACTTTCGGTAAATATTCGACATAAGCTATGATTGGACGGAAAATAGTATATATTCATATAATATACTAAGGGTTAAGGTTTAAAGACGCGCAAGTGGATTTCTCATCACATGTATATATGTATGTATACATATTAAAATATGTATGATTTCGTCGTTACGATGTACACATCATTGATCGTATTTAATACGTGTATTATAATAGAGCGACATAATTATAGGGTCGTGGCCGAGATCGTTGCAGATTCGGTTGTGATTTATTTGGATTATTTGATCGTGGTCTTTGATCAAGGTGAGTTTATAGCTCCCCTGTTTTTACTCGTTTTACATATATTTGGGGTGAGAACATGCTTGTTTGCAAATGCATTTACATGGTTGATTACAAATTGGTTTACATACTTATTTGCATAGCTCACTATGGGATACATTATTTGACTTCATTTTTGGTCACAAATACACACTTTACTTTTGAAATGATTATGGATTAGCTTAAGTTGCATGAACTGTTAATTACTCGGAGAGTAAGCGCGAATGTTTTAAGATAGATCTTTTTGGGATTGACAATCCCTGTTCGGGTGACTAGCTATCACTCGGCAAACAAACGTTATAGCATGTCGAATTTAAGGTGGAAATACAATTATGGTGCCTTGAATAAGGTGGAAAGCCATAAGGAGCCTTGGATAGGTGAAAGCAATTTGGTTCCTTGAATAAGTTGACAACCATAGGTTCCTTGACTAAGTGGAAAGCTAATTATGGGCCTTGAATAAGGGGGAAACCAAAGGGTGCCTTTGAATAAGGTGGGAAAGCAATTAATGGTAACCTAAAAATAAGGTGGAAATACAATAGCTGTGCGTTTAATAAAGTGCATACATA
The DNA here is from genome assembly GCA_026074375.1 of Tanacetum coccineum. Classification (NCBI taxonomy): domain Eukaryota; kingdom Viridiplantae; phylum Streptophyta; class Magnoliopsida; order Asterales; family Asteraceae; genus Tanacetum; species Tanacetum coccineum. The sequence continues at coordinate 13,582 of BQNB010080269.1, forward strand.
CAAAGTGCTACGTCGCAGTATTCATGAACTTAGAGTAATTTGAATCAAGAGTTTTCTACACACATAAATTTTTAACGTTGCCTTAAATAAAGTGGCAATACATACGTTGAACATTTGGTGACCTTAATTGGTCCATGCCATTCTTTTATAAAACTTTGGATAAGATTGGTACTTTGGTGACATAAAATGTGTCGTGCACTCCTTTATAAATCTTTAGTGGATTTTAACATGTTACTGTGATGATAACCAGTGACAAATACATTCAGTTGAAACTTACATTCATATTTAAACTAATCTATGAACTCACCAACTTTAATGTTGACACTTTTAAGCATGTTTTTCTCAGGTGAATTAGATGCTTGGACTATTTGATGTGCATTGGAGTCTTTACATTCAAGTTTTTCATGGTGATGCAATTATGGGACAACTATTATTTTGATTTCAGAAAATCAACGAGATTGTTTTACAAACGACACTTTTTAGAGGTCGTTCTCTTGTATCTAGCGCTGTGTATTATGAAGTAGCACCCCAAGTGGTATTCCGCTGCGTTGTGATTTTTTGGGGTGTTACAGATTGGTATCAGAGCCCTGGTTATAGAGAACTAGGTTGCATATTTTACCCTAGACTATAACCGTTTTCACAAACATTGCATCACATCAAACATTTTCAAAGTGCATACACACTACTTGCTTATGTGCTTACATTACGTGCTGCATTAAGTGCTTACGTGACATACATATATGTAAGATATATGCTTGCATTTCCCTTCGCGTATATCGTACGCTTATTTATATAAGAGTTATTATATAAATACCAGAATATTTTTAAGACATTGTGGGTTGCACAATGGTCTCATTCTACTCGTCAGACATTGTGAGTTGCGCAATGGTCTCACTTCGTTCTCAGACATTGTAAGTTAAACAATGGTCTCTAAGGATATTATTTTTCTTCATAGCTTTATACTATATTGTATTACACGGAGACCGTCATAATTTTGTTTACATGGAATTATGTATGAATCTAAGTATTACAAGTCTTGTATGGGCGGGACTTGTAATATGAGGATTGATATGATAATTGCTATGTTAACAAAGCCTTGTATGGGCGGGACTTGTAATAGGAGGATTTATATGATAATTGCTATGTTGACTGGTTCATCGAGATCTTTACCTTATTTACTCTAACCGAGTACTCATTAACTATCTTGAACTCTATGTTGATCTCGCCTGGCAGTTTTTACTCCCAGCTTCCAAAGACGAGTTTTAAATCACTCGTCCCATACTCATTAGAGCACATGCATCGTCATGTCATCCATCACCTTGAAGGTTATGTGAGTACGCGTATTGCATCGGGAATTATTAAGTAGGATGATTTATAATTTATTTATTTGAAAGGATTGGGACGCCTCTTCAGTTAAATAAATAAATTATAAATCACCGAACCATAAGTTTATCATTTCTTACTTACATAAATTTGGACGCTTCTTTATGTAAATAAGAAATTATAAATGAGTGGGCTTAATGGTATCCGATATGACACGAGTATGAACCTGAAATCGATAATCATCAGAATCCGTTAAAAGGGTCTAGAGACACAATCGTGTCTTGCCACTCAGCAGCATCTTAAGACCTCGCTTGGGACTACCTTATCTCATTCTTGAGTTATTACTCTTGCCGTTGCCAATCCTCGCAATCATGAACTGTTCGTGGAACTAACAGACTTGTTACACACTTGAGCTAATGGAGCTGATTCATCAAACTAACGACTGAGTACCATAATCCGCCGTCTATCGCATAAGCTCGTCCGCGAGCTCCTCCCATTTGTTAAACTTTATTCCGAGAATATTGTTTCTTGAAATGTCCTCATTCTCGGCATCCCATCAACATTTGTTATAGTATTGACGTTATGGTCGCTGCTGTTGGGTCCTGGAGCGGTCCCGACTGATACAACTTTATCCAATAGGTTATGCAACTCCCCTTAAACGAGATAAACACCTATCGACGAAATAGATAGTTGGACTATTCATTTCGGGCCACTAGTAGGAACACTTAGGTCGCGATACACATCCTAGTACTTCTACCGCTGCCAAGTTAGTTGGTACTTACTATACATAAGCCAAACGTGATGTGAATCGCGAACATTACATATAGTAGAAACGATACTCCGTCCTCGGACAGTTTAGAGAACTTATAAAACATACTCCACGCGACTACACACTTCTTCTTGAGGTATTCACTATAATAGACTTTCCCATACCTGCGATTAACCTGTCATAAATCTGTAATGAATGTTATAAGATACCCATTTTGAGGATTGAATATCCTCCTTGGACAAACCTAGACCAAAATTTTTTTTTTTTATTGTTATTTTGGTAGATTGAGAAGTGTAAAAAACATCAATATTGCTGAATAAAGTTATCCAGCGGACTTGTTTAGAACGAGTTATTAAACCTTAATATTTCCTTGGGTCACATTATCTCAATCGATAACCAACATTTAATCTCGGGACGAGATTTTCTTTAAGGGTAGGTACTATAACATCCGAGAATTTCGAATTTCTAAAGGAGATATAATTAATTCCTGAGGTTGAATTATCAAAAACGAGTAGATAAATCACGTTTTCATTATTCGGACTCTAAAGCAATTTGATGTAAAACGACATTCCTGACAACTTTTTAGTTTTGACCGAGACCCGAAAACAGTCAGAAGGTGACTGAAAATGCCCATCAGTCAGATTTAGAAATCCAGAACTGAGTAAACCGAGGCACAAAAATAATCAAATTACATTTAATTATCACGTTTTATTAAATAAGAATATTTAATAAATTATTTAACATTTTATTCAGTGACGTTTGTTGAAGACGCAAATATTCGAGTAAAAGGATCATTTTACGGACAAGTTTATCGGAAATATACAAAATAAATAATAATAATTAAATTGTATAAAAAGTTTATGAAAATTAGTCGAGTGAATACTCATTTTTATCAGAAAAATGATTTAGAAAACAATGGCACAAATCTCGTGCATTGAATCATCCGTTAAGTCGTCCAAATGAGTCCCGAACCAATATCTTATAAAAGTTTCTCAATAATTACACTTTTAGTCCCTGTGAGATATTTTCAAAAATCACCCCACATTATTTTATACTTGTCATTTAATTTAGAAGTTTTATTATAAATAAATTTTTTATAATTTTACTCCATTTTTAAAAACATAACAACACACACACTCATATTTAACTCTCTCCCTCTCCCCCATAAAATCCGGCCACCACCGCGCGCTTTTCCGATCGAAACCAAAAGTGGTCCTCACGACCGGATCTACCCGATCCCCATACTCACTATCCGTCACTCGCCACCACCGCCACCCCACTCTCACCACCATCACCGCTGCTGCCTCCCCACACCGAAACCACCACCTCCACCCACGTCACCACCTCCACCCCATCATCATCATCTTGTCACCACCATCATTTTCATCGACACACCACGAGGGTGTCTGTTTCGGTGGTATTATCCACAGCCACCACGACAAGGGTCCGTTGGGTTTTAATATTAGCGGATGGGTGCGTCGGGTATGGCTGTCGAAACAGCCGGGGGTTGGGTGCGTAGGGTATGGCTGTCGAAACAGCCGGGGGGTTGGGTTTTGTACCACAAGGGGTGTTTGTTTGTTCGGTGGCAGGAAAGCCGCAAAAAGAGGTGTTTGGTTTGGGTGGCAGCCGCCACCGGGGTGTCGGGTTGGCTGCGGGACAGCCGGGTATAGCCGGGTTGGGTGTCGGGTTGGCTGCGGGACAGCCGGGTATAGCCGGGTTGGGTGTTGGGTTGGCTGCGGGACAGCCGGGGACCACCGGGGGAGGGATGTCGGGTTTGGGACAGCGGGTTTAGGGTGTGTTTGGTTTAGACAGAAACGCCAAGGGGTGTGTTTGGTTTGGTAAAAGCACCATATGGGAGGGTATGTCGGGTTGGCTGTCAAACAGCCGGGACAGCCGGGGGTTTGTTTGGTTTGATAATCAGACACAAAAGGGTGCGTTTTGTTTTGCACCATAAATATATTAATTGTTTCATTTATTATCGATTTAAAGTATATGTGATGAAAATCTAATGAAACTTGCGACGTCTAAGTAAAATATGATATTAATATTTAAAACGGGATTGATATTAATGTATAAGCAATATTAAATGTAATTTAGATGAGTTTTGAGCTAAAAACGGACTTTGGCGCGTTTTTATAACGGATAATTGTGAGCAGAAAACGAAACATGAGATTCGGAATTCGAGATGTTAAAAAGTTAGACTTTGGTTTACAAAATATAACAAATTATATTTTGACGGACGTTTTGATATAAAACGGGACTTTTAACTCTCAATAACGAAGAAACAAGAGTGAAATCGGAATATACACTTTAGTAGAAAATAGGTTATTTTTAATATATATTAAATCTGACAGGTTTATTAATTAAAGGATTTGAGCACTTTCGAGTCCGTTTCAGCCTTCCGGCGAAACACGAAAGTTGTTCGTAATGACGTTTTACTTTGCCGCGAGGATTGTCAGTTTTAAAATTAAGACATAGCGGGTCAAAACTAAAGGCCGGTTGATCTATTATTTCAATTAATTATATTTAAAACCACTGTCCGGTTCTAAAAACGAAAGGTTTAAAAATAGTAACTTTCGGTAAATATTCGACATAAGCTATGATTGGACGGAAAATAGTATATATTCATATAATATACTAAGGGTTAAGGTTTAAAGACGCGCAAGTGGATTTCTCATCACATGTATATATGTATGTATACATATTAAAATATGTATGATTTCGTCGTTACGATGTACGCATCGTTGATCGTATTTAATACGTGTATTATAATAGAGCGACATAATTATAGGTCGTGGCCGAGATCGTTGCAGATTCGGTTGTGATTTATTTGGATTATTTGATCGTGGTCTTTGATCAAGGTGAGTTCATAGCCCCATGTTTTACAATTATTGATTTACAAGTTTTGGGGTGAGAAACATGCTTTGTTTTACAAATTGGACGCAAGTGTACATTTTATCATGATTACGTGTTTGCCTAAGTAGCGATAACCCACTATGCCCATGAATCATGAACTGTTAATTCCTGGTTTGGAAGCGCGAGTGATTATAGATAGATCTATTTGGGATTGACCTCCCCGTTCGGGTGACTAGCTATCACTGGAAACGAACGTATATCATGTCGGATTTTGGATGTTACGGGTTGAACATCATCACGGGCAATGTAGGCAATATTTATATATTGTATTCAATTATGTCGAGCTTCGGTGTCATGAGCTTAGGAAAACGTAATTACATTTTGTGATGTCTGCATCTGTTGCATTATCACGGGGAAAGTCTTGCGGTCCTGGATTATACATTTATATAAACCTATGAATTCACCAACTTTATGTTGACCGTTTTAAGCATGTTTTTCTCAGGTGAATTAGATGCTTGGATTATTTGATGTGCATTGGAGTCTTTACATTCAAGTTTTTCATGGTGATGCAATTATGGGACAACTATTATTTTGATTTCAGAAAATCAACGAGATTGTTTTACAAACGACACATTTAGAGGTCGTTCTCTTGTATCTAGCGCTGTGTATTATGAAGTAGCACCCCATGTGGTATTCCGCTGCGTTGTGATTTTTGGGGGTGTTACAGATTGGTATCAGAGCACTGGTTATAGAGAACTAGGTTGCATATTTTACCCTAGACTATAACCGTTTTCACAAACATTGCATCACATCAAACATTTTCAAAGTGCATACACGCTACTTGCTTATGTGCTTACATTACGTGCTGCATTAAGTGCTTACGTGACATACATATATATAATATATATATGCTTGCATTCCTTTCGCGTATATCGTACGCTTATTTATATAAGAGTTATTATATAAATACCAGAGCATTTCTTAAGACATTGTGGGTTGCACAATGGTCTCATTCTACTCGTCAGACATTGTGTGTTGCGCAATGGTCTCACTTCGTTATCAGACATTGTAAGTTAAACAATGGTCTCTAAGGATATTATCTTTCTTCATAGCTTTATACTATATTGTATTACACGGAGACCGTCACAGTTTTGTTTACATGGAATTATGTATGAATCTAAGTATTACAAGTCTTGTATGGGCGGGACTTGTAATATGAGGATTGATATGGTAATCGCTATGTTGACTCGTTCATAGAGACTTTTACCTTATTTACTCTAACCAAGTACTCATTAATTATCTTGAACTCTATGTTGATCTCGCCTGGCAGTTTTTACTCCCAGCTTCCAAAGACGAGTTTTAAATCACTCGTCCCATACTCATTAGGAGCACTATGCATCATCATGTCAACCACTTGAAGGTTATGAGTGTACGCGTATTGCACCGGGAATTATTTAAGTAGGATTGAATTTTAATATATTTATTTGAAAGGATTGGGACGCCTACTGCAGTTAAATAATAAATTATAAATCACTGAACCATAAGTTTATCATTTACTTACATTACATAAATTTGGACCGCTTCTTAATGTAAATAACGAAATTATAATTGAGTGGCTTAATGGTATCCGATATGACACGAGTATGAACCTGAAATCGATAATCATCAGAATCGTTAAAAGGGTCTAGAGACACAATCGTGTCTTACTACTCAGCAAAATCTTAAGGCCTCACTTGGAGCTACCTTATCTCATTCTTAAGTTATTACTTTTGCAATTGCAAGTCCTTGCAATCACGAACTGTCTGTGGAGCTAAACAGGACTGAGTGCAATATCCCGTCTACCATTTGTTATAGTATTGACGTTATGGTCGCTGCTGTTGGGTCCTGGAGCGGTCCCGACTGATACAACTTTATCCAATAGTTTTGCAACTCCCATTAAACAAGATATATCACCTATCCGACGAAAAACAAGCTAGCTGGACTTTTCATTTCGGGCCACTAGTAGGAAGACTTAGGTCGCGATACATCCTAGTACTGCCAAGTAAGTTGAGTACTTACATACATAAGCCACGTTGATGTGAATCATCGAACATTACAAAATAGTCAGTAACGAGGACTCCTCCTCGGACATTTTATAAACTTACAAACATACTCACCGCGACTACACTTTTTCTTGAGGTTTTCACTATAATGAAACTTTCCTTCATAACGCGGTTATACAGTCATACAGATCTGGCAATACATTATCTTGAGTTACCCATTTGATGGATTATAATATCCTGGACAAACCTAGCCAAATTTTTGGTAGATTGAGAAGTGTAGAAACACCGAATTTTGCTGAATAAAGTTATCAGCGTCTTGTTTAGAACGAGTTTATTAAACCTTAAGTCTTTCCTTGGTCACACAATCGGATAACACGAATTTAATCTCGGGACGAGATTTCTTTAAGGGGTAGGTACTGTAACATCCGAGAATTTTCGAAATTTTGAATGACGATTTCAATCTTTGACTTTTAGGGTCTGGCTTGACTTATAAGAACGATCATCTAAATCACGTTTTCACGACTCGGACTCTAAAGCAATTTGATGTGGAATGACATTCCTGTCAACTTTTCAGTTTTACCCGAGACCTGGAAACAGTCAGAAGGTGACTGAAATGCCCTCGCAAGATTTTAGAATCAAGAACGAGTACCGGCACAAAAATAATTAAATTTGTTTTGTTATTTAATTATCAGTATTTATTTAATAAAAATATATTTAATAAAATATCATATTTTATGAAAAAGCGTTGTGATAACGCAAATGTTTGAGCTTAAATCCATTTATTTCGGACCAAGGCAAAACCGGTTGCAAAATAATAACAGTTATTTTATTAATTGTTATAAAATATTTATGTAATATTACAAGCGAATACATCATTTTTTCGGAAAAATAATTTGAAAAACAATGGCGCAAGTTTCGTGCGTTGAATCATTCGTTAAGCCACTCAAATGAGTCCCGAACCAATATATTATAAAAGTTTCCCAAAACTTTCACTTTTGGTCCCTGTAAAATATTTACAAAATAAACCCTCAACTATTAAAAACATTTTATCATTTTTATTATTAAATTTTATTACATATATAAAATTTATATATTAAAATTTTCATTTCATCTTTTATACACACACACATTTATATACTCATCTCCCTCCTCTCTCTCTCCCTCAATATCCGGCGACCTTCCCACCACCGCCGCCACCATCTCCGGCCGCCGGAATACTTTTCCGGCGGAGTTTTCTGACCAACACCAAATATGCTCCTCATTAGCGGATCTACTCGATCCCCTATAACACGCGCCGCCACGCGCCTAAACTCACCACCGAACCCACGCCACCACCACAGCCACCGTGGGGTGCGTTTGTTTATGTGGCTATCACCACATAAGGGGTCGCGTTTGGTTGTGTTTTTCACAAAAGGGTGCGTCGGGTTTCGTGGGTTAACAACAATAGGGTGCGGTGTATTTTATTAAAAAACACCGCAGGGTGTTTGGTTTTCGGGACACAGCCACCGCACCTCAAGGTGCGGCTGGTTTGTGATGTGAAAACCCAAGTGGGGTAGGTTTGTTCGGTTATATAAGCCCACCACAGCGGGGTGCGTTTGGTTGGGCGTAGATTAGGGTGTTCGTGTGGTTTGCCGTGTTCTCCAAAATTTAAAAAATATTTTTGGGTGCGGTGGTTGGTTTTTGTTTTATTCACTCATAATGGTGGTTTGTTTTGTGGTTAGCACCTCTTATGGGCTCGTTTGGTTGGGGGCTAACCCGCATTGGGGGGGAGGTGGTTGAGGGGGTGTTTGTTGTGGATCGGTGAATTTAAGCCTATATATATATATATATAATTTTATACATATTTCTCATTTATATATATACATAACACACACACTCCCACCACTTCTCTCTCTCTCCCAAAATGTCCGGCCACCACTCGACCACCGCCGCCGCCGTTCACCACCGCCGGAAAACTTTTCCGGCGAGTGTTCCGGCGAAGACCAAAGTTACTCCCCCCACTCCGATCTACCCGATCCACCACCCCACTCGCCCCACGCGCCACTGCCACCACCATCGTCATACACCATCTACATCATCATCATCATAATACCACCATCATCATCACCACAGCCGCAGCCAGGGGTGCGTTTTGGTTTTACTAGCACCGAGGGTGCGTTGGTTTGTGGTGACAGCCCCGACGAGGGTGCGTCGGGTTGGGTGTATAGCACGCACAAGGGTGCGTTTGTTTGTCGACAGCCACCCAAAGGGGTGTGTTTTGGTTCTTATAACACCGGAGGGTGTGTTTGGTTTATTGTTTCACCAATTAGGGGTGCGTTTGGCTGTGACCACCACGCAGCGGGTGCGTTTGGTTTAATGCAGCCGCCACCAAGGGGTGTCGTCAAAGCTGTCAAACAGCCGGGGTGTTCGGGTTGGTGGTAACACCACCGAGTGTGTCGGGTCGGGTTGAGGGTTAACAGCCGTAGGGTGCGTTTGTTCGGGTTGGCTGCAGGGACAGCCGGGGTGCGTCGAGGGTGTGGGTTTGTTTGGTTATAAAGACATAGGGTCGGGTGTGTCAGGTTTTGGCTGCGGGAACAGCCGGGGACAACCGGGAGTGTGTCGGGTTTGTGGTAACACCACACCGGGTGCGTTGGGTTCGGGGCAGCCACCACCCTAAGGTGGGTTTGGGTGGCAGCCACCCAACAAGGGCGTGTTTGGTTCGGTTATAAAAACCAACAGGGGTGCATTTGGTTAGTGGAAATAGCAAGAAAAGGGTAAAGTGACTTTAATAACCATAAGGGGTGTTTGGTTGTATAGAAACACAAAAAGGGGCGTTTGGATTTGAGTTTACCAAAATAAGGGTGCGTTTGGCTTAACAGCCACGCACAAGGGTGCGTTTGGCTGTCCATCAGCCGGGTCGGGTGCGTGTGTTTGGCTGCGAAACAGCCGGGGCGTCGGGTTGTTTGGTTGGTTTTGGTTTGCAACAGAAATGGGTGCGTTTGTTATTATGACACCGAAACGCGTGCGTTTGATTGTGTTGACACCGAAAAAGGGTGCGTTTAATTTAAAAGTATTCGATTATTTCGTTTATATTGATCGATTAATTATATGTGATGAAATCCATTGAAACTTGCGACGTCTAAGTAAAATATGATATTAATATTTAAAACGGGATTAATATAAGTGATACTAGATATAATTTAGACGAGATTTGAACTAAAAACGGACTTTGGCGCGTTTTGTAACGAATAATTAAGAGCAAAAAATAGAACGTGGGATTCGGAGTTTGAGATGTTGAAAAGTTAGACTTTGGTGTACAAAATATAACAAATTATATTTTTACGGACGTTTTGATATAAAACGGGACTTCTAACTCCTAATAACGAAGAAACTGGAACGAGATCGAAATATACACATTAGTAGAAAAATAGGTTATTTTTAATATATATTAAAAATGGCAGATTTATTAATTAAACGATATGAGCACTTTCGAGTCCGTTTCAGCCTTCCGGCGAAACACGAAAGTTGTTCGTAATGACGTTTTACTTTGCCGCGAGGATTGTCTGCTTTAAAAGTTAAGATATAGCGGGTCAAAACTAAAGGTCGGTTAATATATTATTTCAATTAATAGTTTTAAGATCATTGTTTGGTTCTAAAAACGGAAGGTCTAAAAATAGTAACTTTCTTTAAATATTAGAGATAAGTTATATTGGACGGAAAATAGTATATATACATAAAATATACTAAGGGTTAAGGTTTAAAGACGCGCAAGTGGATTTCTCATCACATGTATATATGTATGTATACATATTAAAATATGTATGATTTTCGTCGTTACGATGTACGCATCGTTGATCGTATTTAATACGTGTATTATAATAGAGCGACATAATTATAGGGTCGTGGCCGAGATCGTTGCAGATTCGGTTGTGATTTATTTGGACTATTTGATCGTGGTCTTTGATCAAGGTGAGTTTATAGCCCCATGTTTTACTGGTTTTACATATATTTTTGGGGTGAGAACATGCTTGTTTGCAAATGCATTTACATGATTGATTACAAATTGGTTTACATACTTATTTGCATAGCTCGCTATGGGATACATTATTTGACTTCATTTTTGGTCACAAATGCATACTTTACTTTTGAAATGATTGTCGGATTACGATTTGATTGGCGCCTGCGGGGCCAACAATCATTACTGCCCGGGTGTTCTTGGAGGGAACACCCATGAGGGGAACACATTATTTTAAATCACTGCCCGGCTGGTGTGGCCGCACGTGTGCCCCCCCCTCCCCCCCCCCCCCTGCTGGGGTGAGAACTTGTTGAAAACAAATGCATTTAAGGATTGTTTTCAACTAAGGATTTACTTACTTATTTTCATAGTCGCTATGGGTACATTATCTTGATTCATTTTCTTGGTCACAATGCATACTTTACATTTGGAATAATTCGGATTAGTTAGGCTGATTGAAATGATAGCAATAAAAATTACTGCCGGTGTTCTTGGAGGGGGACCACCGGTTAAACGGGGAGTAGTACATATTTTTCATTTACTGCCCGGCGTGTTCTCTGGAGGGCGACACCGGTACACGGAGTATATATATATACGCATTATTTGTCTCACTGCCCAAATAGGGTACATACAAGTCTACGTCAACAGCGTCATGAACTGTAATCATTGGCGGACTGTGAGCCGCGAATGTATGGAAAATGATCTTATTCGGGAGTGGATACATGTTGGGTGATTAGCGAGCACTTGGTAAACGTAATTATAGCGTGATGTACCACGTCGTATGATTAAAATAGTCATTCGGGATTAGACCTCCAACGTTCGGTGTGTCTATCTTATCAACTGGGATCGAACGTTTTATTAACATGTGGATTATATCGTTGGGACCTTCGGGCCTCCACATAATTGGCTTCGAAATTTATATATAGTGACGGGCACGGAATTTATATAGTGCGGGGCAATGTCACGGAACTATATTATTTGTGACTCAAATTGTGATTCATAAAATGTGTATGCATTCTTTATTAAAACTTTGGGATTTGATTTGTGGTTACTTATGGATGACATAAAATGTGTTAGCATTCTTTATAAAATCTTTGGGATTTTTACATGGTTCTGTGTTGATACCTGTGGTTAAATACATTCAGTTTCGAACACTTCAATTTATATTTAACACTAAATCTATGAACTCACCAACTTTAATGTTGACATTTTAAGCATGTTTTTCTCAGGTGAATTAGTTGCTTGGGTCTATTTGATGTGCATTGGAGTTCCTTTACAATTCAAGCTTGTCATTGTGTGATGCAAATTATGGGACAAATGTATTATAATTCAGATTTTCGATTAATTCAACATTGTTATTTTTCAACGGTTCCTTCTTGAGGTCAGTTCTATTGTTTCTATTGCTGTGTATTACGAATGAACACACCATTTGGGTCCGCTGCGTTGTATGTGATTTTTGGGGGGTGGTTACAGGATTGTATAGAGCAATGCGTTATAGAGAACATAGGTTGCATTATTTTTACAACCTCTATACTATAACCGTTTTTCCATTAATTGCATCACAAACAAACATTTTCAAAGGTGCATACACGCTACTTTGCTTTATGCTTTCTCTACGTGTTGCATTAAGTGCCTTACGATGGATTCAATATATATTATATTATATGCTTGCATTCCTTTCGCGTATATCGTACTTATTTATATAAGAGTTATTTATATAAATACGGAGGTTTCTTAAGACATTGGGGGTTGCACATATGTCTCATATATACGTCAGACATTGTGAGCTTGCACATTGGTCTCTTTATACATCTGACATTGTAAGTTAAACATTGGTCTCAAAATTATACCACTTAGAACATTGTGAGTTGCAACTATGGTTTCGTTTCGTTCCCTCAGACATTGTAGTTAAATGGTCTCTTTAGTATATTATTTTCTTCATAACTTTATATAATATTGCATTACACGGAGATTGATATTTGCTTAATTGTATACTAAATTACCCGGGATTTTGCCTAATAAAAGCCAATAAAATGCCAAAAGAATAGAAAATGTGTGCTTTTGTGTCCAATTGTGCAGGAAAGGATTGAAAAGACAAAAAGAAGCAAAAACGATCAAAAACCAACAAGAAACGGAAAAAGACAAAGAGTCAAGAGCAAGAGTGAAGAATCAGCCAGAGATCACAGCCGGATCAGCCCGACTCAGTCAAAGAAAGAAACAATGAAGTCAAAGACCCAAGATAAAGTCAAAAGGGCTAGTTATGACAAGTTTTCAAAGTCTCAAGGGCTTACTTGGAGTTTTGAAGTTTAAGGGCCAAAGTTGGAAATAGTAGAAAGTTGTTTTATAAAGGGAGAAAAAGAAATAAAGAACACAAGGACTGAAGTTGTCAAAAACCAAACCTTTGTTTATAACTAGAAAGGGGCGGATAGAAGACAAGGACCGAAAGTGACAACATTCCAAAGTTTCAAACATAAACCCCGCATAACTCGCAACTGTCTAACAGCTATAACGGATTTTCCCGCGCTTTTCACCCAACAAACCCAATTCTAAATTTCCCACCCCCGCTCCTTTTTAAGACCCAAATCCGTTCATACTCTCTCCCCAATCAACAACCAACACGTGTAAACACATGATTGGCCAGGCCACCTCACTAAATTGATCAAACGGCTTATATTCACTTATAAAAGATCAACGATTGAGATTCAATGGAACACTCTGGAATTCTTTCCCTCTCTTCACCTCTCCTCTATAAATAGAAGGCTAGGACATCACTTTTTGTGTTGTTGTTTTTGTTTTTAAATTTCTAGTTTGTATTTCTTTCAAAATTAAGCAATTTCTTTTAAGCTTTTAGTTAATAAGCTCTTAAGCTCTTGTAATCTTTCCTTACATCTTGTACTCTTTCATTTGTGAAATACATTCAGTTTACCAGCCTATTGTGTTTCTAGTTTTCAATTTCAAATCGTTTTCAATCAAATAAGCTCTAAATAAGCTCTTTTGAGCTTATTACTTTTAATAAGCTCATTTTTAGCTTATATCCTGTTTTAGTCAATCATTTGTTTATCCTTATCATTTGCATCAAAGATTATGATTACTTGAGTGTTTTTAAGTTCATTTTGAAGATATAAGGAGCAATAAGCTCAATACTAGCTTATTGAGGTTTAGAGGCTTGGGAGCCACTTAGGTTCAAGCTTTTTAAAGCCACTCATTCAACTAGAGTGGCTAAGGGCTGAGACAACACTATTTCAGGTTTTATCTTACTACATTTCATTTAAGTCAATTCATAGCTTATTTCAACTTGCTTATTTCTTTTAAATCCTCATTCAAATCCTGTTCATTTAGCTTACTTTACTTAAAGAAGTATTAGTTTTAGTCTATTTTGGCTTCAAATCAAGTTAGGTTGCACTTTTCATTTCTATCATAAGTAGTATAAGCCTATAAGAGTAAGTAGCTTATTTTTCTAAATAAGCTATAGATTTTATAGTCCACATAGCTTAAGTAGTTTAAAATTAGAGTGTTTAGATAAAAAGAATAAGCAGTTTAAGTTTGTAGATAAAATTTGAGTGCAACTTTGATTTGACAGCTAGTTTAAGGTGTGTTTGGTTAAAGCTCAATTTGACTTTTAAAGTCAACCTTACTTTGTCAAAGCCTTTCAATTAGTTGAGTTAGGTTGTATAACAAGTATTCAATCAGCTTTTAGAAGTTAGAGTTTAGTTTTATAAAAGTTAGAGTGTAAAAACTCATTGCCAGCACCAGGGGATTTTTCAGTAAGAAGTACTATAAAAATTTGTGAGTTAATAAGAATTTAGAGATTATACATAGATAAGTCAGTATTAGACATGATAAGTAAGTAGAATTTTAGAGTTTTAATTGTGGAGTTTAGTTCATTTTAGATCCTAATGCCAAGTGTATCAGCAACCAAGTGCACCAGCAAAATTTAGCATTTTCTCATTTAATTTTTCTTGTGGACTTTGTGAAAACATAGCTTATTTTTCTATAGAAACTTTTAGTGCACATCTTGAGCACCAATTAGCTTCTTTTGTTTTACAGTTTCATTAAGTAATAAGCTCAATATAAGCCAAAATCTAAAAAGCCTTTAAACCCTTACTTTCTGTAAACAGGATCTATTAGCTTATTTTCTAGCTTATTTCCTTGTTAAAAGTTAGAAGTGTCTTTGTTAAAGTTGTTAGGAATAAGCTAGTCTACAACTTTGTAGTTTTAAGTTTTTGCTAATTCTCAATTTTTCAATAAGCAAATTAAGCCAAAAGCGTAGGGTTTGTTTAGTTCTTTTTCCATAGTTCAGGGTTATCTGTTTCTACTGCAGTGTAAATTTCATAATATTAGCCCGCCTACCTTCTAGTTTCACTTCTTTCAATTTCTACCCTGTCTTTTATAAAAATAAAAAGAATTAAATTTTTAGTTTATAGTTTTATTAAAATTAGGGTTTGAGTTTTAATTGCACAAATTAGAGCACAATTAGCTTTTAAAAATTGGGGCTTTTTGTTCCATAATTTTTCTGCAACCTTTTATAAGAATTTAAAAAACCATTTTTCTATATTTTTCTCATTAAAGTTGTATTTTCTAGGAATTAAAATAGTTTTTATAATATCTTTTTCCCTTAGAAAATCATGAAAAAATAGAACATGTTAAATTTTTTGATTCTTTTTGTACATTATTTTTTAAATCTAGTATTTTTGAAAAATAAAAGAAAAATTTTAGTGTTAATTTTTAGAAAAAGTTTATTTTTGTTAATTCATTAAATCTTAGAAAAATCATAAAAAATTCAAAATTAGTTAAAAAATTCCAATTCTTTTTCCTAAAATTTTCATTTTAAATTTGTGATTTTTAGGTATAAAATTTGTTAGAAGTTGTGCCTTAGATTTTAAATTTCAGTTTTAGCTCGCATTAATACGTTTTTGTGCATTTAAAATTTCGTGCTATTCCATTGTTTTTAGTTTGTGCTATTAAATTTTGTAGTGTAATCAACAAATCAAAAATCCTTTACTATTCTAAACTCGAATCCGAATTATTCCTAAATTCTCAATTCACGATTTCATTGGGACACGACCCGAGGAAAAGTACTTCCCGGATAAAAATATACGAATTGTGTTTTCTTTAGTGAGATTTTTACCTTGTATTCCTCTTGTTTGAGAAGTATTTTGGAAAGAATTCTTACGAGATTAATAATATAATACGTATATAAATTTGCTTCAACCAGCCCCCACAAGGACGTGTGATGCAAATGAAGATACAACCTTTGAGGGTGTATCCTGCCAATCCCTAAAACTTCACTCCCCACCAAGGACCTTATTTGCAATATCATATATAGCCATGAGGGGCCATTTATGCCAAATACCCAAACTTACCCTTGTCCCCATTTAAATAGATAAACTACTGTTTATCTCCTTCAATGTCTTCCCGCC
>BQNB010080270.1:0-29984 GCA_026074375.1 Tanacetum coccineum
AGATGCCAAGTCATTGCTGCAGGCTATTGAGAAGAGGTTTAGAGGGAATGCTGCTACTAAAAAGACTTAGAGGAATCTTTTAAAGAAGCAGTATGAAATTTTTACTGCATCTAACTCAGAGGTGTTAGATCAAACCTTTGATAGGCTTTAAAAGCTTATCAGCCAGTTAGAGATTCATGGTGAAAGTATCTCACAAGAAGATATGAATAAGAAGTTCTTAAGAAGTTTGTCACCAGAATGGAACACACATACCATTGTGTGAAGGAACAAGCCTGAGATAGATATATACATTAAGCTTGGATGATCTTTACAACAACCTAAAGATCTATGAACCAGAGGTCAAAGGGATATCAAGCTCAAGCTCAAACACACAAAACATAGCCTTTGTGTCCTCAAACAACACCAGCAGTACAAATGAAGTAGTTAATACTGCTCATGGTACTACAACTGCTAGCACTCAAGCTACTGCTATTAACTCAACAACAATTGATAACTTGAGTGATGCTGTTATATATGCTTTCTTTGCAAGTCATCCAAACAGTCCACAACTTGACAATGAGGACTTGCAATAAATTCATCTTGATGATTTAGAAGAGATGGACTTAAGGTGTCAGATGGCTATACTAACAATGAGGGCAATGAGATTCTTAAAGAACACTGGAAGAAAGCTTACTGTTAATGGTAATGAGACCATTGGGTTTGATAAGTCCAAGTTGGAGTGTTACAATTGCCATAAAAGGGGACACTTTGCAAGGGATTGTAGGGCTCCAAGGAACCAAGAAAATAGGAATAGGGAGAACACAAGAAGGGTTGTGCCAGTGGAGACAACTACTTCTAATGCTTTGATGTCTTGTGATGGTTCTGGTTATGATTGGAGTGATCAAGCAGAAGAAGGTCCAACTAACTTTGCACTCATGGCTTACTCTTCTATAAGTTCTAACTCTGAGGTATCTACTGATTCAAACTGTTCATCATCTTGTTTAGAAAATGTTAAAGTTCTTAAAGAACAAAATATGACAGGAAACATGTCCTATCTTACAGACTATGAAGAGATTGATGGAGGATATGTTGCCTTTGGAGGAAACCCCAAAGGAGGGAAAATCACAGGAAAAAGGTACAATCAAAACTAGTAATTTAGATTTTGAGAATGTGTATTTTGTAAAAGAGTTAATGTAACAATTCACATTTTTCAAACTGTTACATCAATAAACATTCAACTATTTATTTTAAACTTCTACGCGTTTTCTTTTATTTTTAATCGTTAAGTTAAATCGCGTAAACTAAAAATCAACAATCAACGTAGACGGGCACCAAACAAATTAAAATTTACTTCAAGCAAGCAATATATTATTTTTACGAAAGTAATAATCAACTTTTTATATTTTATTTTTATTGGTCACGTAAAACGTTTACGTTTCGCAATTAAATACATTTAGGCATACCCGGAAGCACCAATACCTATCTATACTCAACCAAATACCCACAATTATACCCAATACTCAAAAATTATATAATTTTTCATACATATACATACATATCCGGTTCTAGCATAGAAAATACAAGAGAAAATATCACAAAAATCTTTGCTAAAGTCTTGTACAAAACTAGACTCAATATACATAGTACATGACTAGTGTTTTCACCATTTTCTTCCTTATTTCACTCCCCTTGTTTCACTTATGGTCTTGGTCTTTGATATAATATCTTAGTCTTCCAATAATATCTTCAACTAGCTTCTTGTAGTATATAAAGAGTGCAAGACTCATAGATAAAACACACATCACATTTTCCTTAAGAAAAACTTTACAAACTCTCTCTTTCTTGCTCCCTAACCCACGGCTCAAATTAACACACCTACATAATCCATAAAAAAATTATTTACAACATATAAAAGTGTTCTAAGATCATATCTAAGGTGATACAAGAAGGTTTGAAGGCTTGGTTTAGTGTTTACAAGGGTTAAGCAAGGAAGGGTTAAGATTAGGGTTTTCTTTGGATTAGGGTTTTGTAAGACTTGGAAGCTAGGGTTTGTTTGCTAAACAAGGGTTTAGACATTGTTGTTCATCATCTTACATCATATTAAGGTTATCTAAAAACCCTAATCTCTTTACATTCATGATTTTATGTGTATATAATGGTTATATAGTTAATCACCATCTAGGAAACTTATTTACTTGTAAAATGGATTTTTACACTTGATTATGATTTGGTATACTTTTACATATGTTATATGGATGTTAATATCATGTTGGAATGGAAGTATAAGTATTGTACAAGTGTGGTTTATGTATAAAAAGTGTATATAAACAAGTTACTTAAAAAGTGTACTTATTAAAGTTTATGAACAAATAAGTATGTAGACTTATGGATCTTGTGATTCTTGGACAATATTTGGACAAATCATGGACTAAGGACCTTAAGTATGTAAGACATGTGGTATAAGTTGTTGTAAAGGACTTGTAACAAAGTTACTAAACTAAAAAGTTACAAAAACAAGTTTAAACACATTTTAACAAAAAGATCAAAAAGGGTCTGATCAAATTCGAAAAATAATGTATTTATTTTATATTTTTATAAAATACTACATGTCATGACGATCGCAGGTGTGGAGATCATTATAGACTTATCTAGGATATGTTTTACAAATAATATAAATATGCAGCGGAACATAAAGAACAATATATTATCAAACAAGGTTTTTATTCTCATACGTTTCCACCTTACCCCAATTCTATACCTTGGAGCTACTAACTAACTACCTATTAATCTAAATACTAACTAAACATGTACACCCACATGTTTTTCAAGACTCTTATTGGGAGAGTTCTATGTTTTCTGGATGCACTATATCAGACGCCTAATACCCTTTATATATAGGGTTTACAAGAAAACCAAGAGTACTAAGGAAGCTATCTTTGATATCTTTGACTTTTCAATGCATATCTTCATGGAAATCTTCCAGCTTTTAATTCTTTCGTATGTAGAATACCAAAGTGTCATATTAAGCCCTTCTGTTTCATTCGTCTTTATATAAGCACATGTAGTTTTGTAATTCGTAAAATTACAAACCCAACAATTTCCCCTGATTTGATATTACAAAAACTATCTCCCATGAAATGAAAACAATCTTCAATGCTTCCCCTTAAACTTATGAGCTCAATAAACATTGCACCATTACATAATAAGCTGCCAAATCAATAAACCTGTAATCATACTTCCCCTTTTTTGTTAATCGAATAGGGTTCGTCTGAAGATTTGCAACTTGGATCATAACAGTACATTCATAACCACAACTACTAATCCATCCTTCCAATGACTCAAATTGCCCACCATTACGCATAATAAGAAAAATGAATCTGAGCAGTAGAAATATAAACTAGTAGTAGTAATAAAGATTAGCAGTAGTAACGAAACACTTTCCCTCAAGTGGTGCATGTAGATGGTTAAACATGTTAACAATAAGCTTCCCCTGAAAGGTATGTTAACCATCTCTTGAATCTTCAATTCTGTAGGCTCTATGTAATGATTACTGATGAAGAAAATTAAGTATAACGAACTTGATGCTGAAGTAGAATAACCCAAACTTGTGTCTTATGTCTTATACTATCCACGTGACTCCAAACTTATAAATAAATCTGTGAAATATAAGTAGATCGCAACCTCTTGAAAAAAATCCTCATCTTCTATGAGACGTACACTAAGTGATAGCAAATGTATGCATTGAGCACCATAAGAGAAATCGCACACCGTTGCTAGAATTTTACAAGTCTTCGTCACATCGTTTCTAAGCACGAACAAGTTACCTCCAAATGTTGTAAGCCATTTGAGATATGATAAAACAAAAACCTGTGAAACTCCACTTCAACTTCAAATAAGTGATAAACAATATTCTTCGTAACCAATTAATCTAATAAATATGAGCCTTTAAACGTTTAAGAACATTTAAAATCATAACCTGTTCCAAACAGTAGAAACCAAAACCAAAATCAATCAAACTTGGCTTTTCTGTTCTGTCCGAGATCCGTATCTGATACAACTAGCAATATTAATAACATTAATCCCAACAGTATTAACAATTCCAAACATGCTAGCAGCACTAATACACGAACCAAACCTCAAATCCTCATGAGCAGCATCGACAACAACATTAAGTAATGTACCACCAGTATTAACATGTACGAGCAGCAGAAAATCATACTAGCAGTACTAATTATTTATACCTGGCAGCACTAATCATTTAAGCAGCACTAAACATTTCATTGGCAATATTAATCACTTGGGCTTACTACTATTTGTACATCACGATCCAGCCCAAAACATTGCATCCATATCCAAATACAACCACGTCCAACAGAAGTAACCCTTTAAGCCAGCAGTATTAATCTTTATAGTATGGACAACACTTGAATATCAATAACCAAATACAAACCTGTTGTATAACCATAGTGTAACAGTAGCAATACTTCTTTTAAACACAATCAACCTTCTTATTCTCAACCCATCTGCCAACCAAACTTGAATCCCAAACTGGCAGCATAAACTATAAACCCGAGCAGTACTAACTTTTTAAGGCCAATGTTTAAGGATACTTTTTTTAAGTATCTAGACGACACTTTTTAGTGTCACAAAGCTGTCACAAATCTGTCACAAATTAGCATTCTCCTTCCTCCCATAGCTATTAGCGACACTTTAAGTGTCACTGATCTGTCACAAATTCGAGCAGTACTAACTGCTTTCCAATAGCAGTAGTAATATAAACACCAACAGTACTAAGTTTCAATGAATAATACAAACCTCTGTTGGATCCAATAATAGTAGTTGCTGCTTCTGATAGACGTGCATCCTTAGACGAATTATGCACTACACCAAGGAACGGACAAACCCTAGATGAATTAGGGTTTTTACCAAGCCATGTCATAACAATACCTGCTGCCTTCCTATTGTCACGAATAAATCAACCAACAGCCACGTATGGTACCAGTTTCTTCTTTTACAGAATTAGGGTTTAGCTGAAAAACCCTAATAGTCACCGAATCACACAAGAAACCAAAAACAGAATTTTGTGACTTCTGCTTTTCATAAAATCGACTTCAAAAACAAACCTTCTGTTCTTCTAATTCTGTTCTACCGAATTAGAGTTTGTGAACAACCCTAATATTTACCAACATCCTCTTGTACCAAAGGAACCAAAAATACTTCGAACCATTGTATCTTCTGCTTGATCAAATTAGGTTTTATAGAAACCCTAGAAGCATCAATTATGATCTAAATATCAAAAAATCAGGAAAACTTATTACCTTCTTTTTCCTTCATAAGGTTTGACTTCAAAACATTTGTAGAGGATCTAGATGAGAGCCACAGGCTCTTGATACCAATTGTGGAGATCGTTATAGACTCATCTATTGTATCCTTTACAAATAAACACAGTCAAACCTTCTGAAGGAACAACATTTTTTAGATCAAAACTGTACATGTTGTTATGTCTGGGAAATTTAAGCAAGACTTGACTTTCATCAAGTAGCTTAAAGTCAGGAGATAGAATAAGACATTCAGTCTTAGTAAAAAGAACACTGTTTTTCTTGTTACACATTTGTAAGACAAAGAAAAGGTTAAACTTAAGTTCCTTTACAAAGTATACATCTTCAAAGTCTAATTTCTCAGTCCTAATTTTACATTTTCTAGTAATTTTACCTC
Source organism: Tanacetum coccineum (assembly GCA_026074375.1). Lineage (NCBI taxonomy): Eukaryota > Viridiplantae > Streptophyta > Magnoliopsida > Asterales > Asteraceae > Tanacetum > Tanacetum coccineum. The sequence goes on from BQNB010080270.1 coordinate 5,695, forward strand.
CTTTAGGACTTCCTTCAAATGCAATAAATCCACCATCAATCTCTTGATAATCTGTAAGAAAGGACTTATTTCCAGTCATATGCCTAGAGCATCCACTGTCAAAAATCCCTTGATCTTATAAAGTATAATGTGGATTACCCTACACATAAAACGAGAGAATTAGTTTCTCTTGGGGACACAAGCCATTACTGACTTGAGTCTGCCTTGTAGATCAACATAGTTAAATCTTTTAAGCATGTATGTTCCATTGTCTTGGAGTATGGTCAAATATACATTTCTGTTGGTCTCCCAAATCCAGCTATGTGAGGACTTAACAGCAGTTCCTTATTTTCCCATGTAGCACTAACTACTGCTGTTGGACCAGGTTAGTTAAGTTGTTTAACCCTAATAGTATTAACTTTTTCATTATAATTATTGGTTTTGGCTGTTGATTTTTGGTTAAAAGCCCTTCTTACTGATGAATGTGCTTTAAAATAAGAATATATTTTGGATAATGCATCATTCACTTTTGATTTAGGGGAAACAGTATTAACAGACCTGTTAGTATTAATTGATGCTGCTACTCTTGGAGAGCTTTACTTAACAACATTAACTGGCACTTGTCCGGATGGGTGAGTCAATTTATTTTGGTGGTTCACCCTATGAGCATTGTTCCATACTTGTCTAATTTCCCTTTGACCAGTAGCCCTTCCCTTTTTATTCAACACTGGTTTTTCTACCATTTTATTTTCATGAAAATCACAGTCTTTGATTAAATGATTAAAACTCCCACAAACAAAACAAGCTTTCTCTATAAACTCAAAACCATTTCCTAGTTTCTGAGTCATCATCCCATTCTAGTTTCTTCTATTATCCATTAGGACTTTTGAGTTTTCCTAGGATTTATTTTATCTTGCCTATGTGTGTTTTCTTATTATCAGATTTCACATTCTCTTCAGATTTTGACAAAATTGATTTTAGTAAATTTTGGTTTTTGTCAGATCAGAATGTAGGTCTCAAACACACTATCATTGCACTATCTGTGTCCTAATCTTCGAATGACTTTGGTTTTGTCTGATCAAATTTAGGTCTAAACACACTATCATTATCACTATCAGTGTCCCATTCTTCAATGATAGGAGCACTAGGCCTAACAGTTTTAGGCTTTTCTACAATATTCTTACTAGTCTTAGATATACTAGTTTCAGTTTCAGGTACACTAGTGGTGGTCTTTCTTACTACAGACTGAAAAACAGATTCATCTAACCCAGCAAAAGATAAATCAGGTCTTGGGGGAAAGTAGTTCCCAGTGTAGGGAGGGGGAGCTGCATGAAACCCTTCACCTGTTTTGAATCTATCATTTACTAGACTATCATCCATATCACTTTCTCTATTGTTAAACACACTATGAACCACTTCACTCTCATTCATATGAATATCATAACATTCTTTGATAATTCTTCAAAATTTTAAAGCTTCTTCTAACTAATTTTTAAGGTCTTTGATAGAAATATCTTTCACTTGGACATCATATTTTAAAAAGGAAATTCTTTCTTCATAAACAGCTTCATTCTTTTCATGAATAACTATCCTAGCTTCTAATGATTCTAGTCCTAATTGATAACCTATTATTTCTAGATTAGCTTTATTAAGAACTTCACGCTGTTGATCATACTATTTTTGAAGAGTTTGATAAGATTGTAAACATTCTTTAGAGCAAGTATGTACCTCAGAGTCTGAACTTGATGAACAAGCTGCTTGTTTGGTGTGGTTTTAACTTATGGTTTTAGTGGAAGACTGTTGAATGATCAACCGTAAGCCTTCTTAACCCAATTTAGCATTTGACTTGTTCTTCCTCATCTTGAACGGTAGAGATGTGTATCCTTGCCAAGCCTATGATACGAAGCTAATCACGACCGAGCAATTGAGCGTACTACTTAAATGTTGCACTATAGATTAGTTTAGTGATCTGAGTGTTTTCATTTCCATATTTCATGAGGAGCTCGGTTATGTACATGTGATTAGGACAAAATGATGCTTAAACGGAAAATCCTCAACTTTGGTTGGGACACATTTTCATAAACTAAAACTTTTTTTAAAGTCTACTTAAGGACAAGTAGGATTCAAGTGGGGGGATATTTGATGACCTCAAATAATGTTACTTTATTATATCATTTTTTCCATCTATTTTGCCCACTTTTTTATATAATTATTGCATTTATTTGGTACCTTAATTGTTTAATAGTTGTTAATACAAGTTAGTAATTCAGGAGTGTTTTGTGAAGACAAGCTAAAAGGCGCATAATTTGGAGCTAAAACGAAGACATTTGAAGATTGCTAAAATTTCACCAATACGCCGTATCCAACTTAAGAGATACGGCGGGTTCTGCGCAAATGACTTCACAAGAAAACGCGTTTTGACCTCAATTCCCAATGTATTCATTCTGTCTACATACGCCGTATCCATAAAGATAACTATTCAAAGATACAGTAAATCAAGTCAATTGGGAATGATATCAAAGATTTATTACGAACGTAGCGCGCACTCCAAGGAATCTAGCCCAATGCGCCGTATCGACCTTGCTGGATACGGCGTATCGAGTCTTTTTCAGACACAATAAATAGAAAACTCAAAAACGAGTTTTCAGTGTGCAATATCATATTCTTTATACCATACTCACTAAAGACGAATTTTAGAAGAGAAGATCAGCCACCAAGGTCATACTAAGCATTTATCACGAATCCATAGAAGACATCGTGTAATTTTTTCTCTCTTAATCGTTCGATTTTCATTGTTTGATTACGCTTGTATAATTACAATGGTTGTGGACTAATACCCTCGGGTATTAGCCATCTTAATGAAAGTTCAATGTTTGGTTTGTTTCAAAATTGATTTCTTAATTTATCGTTGATTGTTTAATTATGTTTATCACCTTATACTTGTTTATGTGTTTGAATATGCGACATATCATTCAACTGGATCTAGTGATACAGACCAAGTAATCTAGGATACGGGACTCTTATATCGTGTTTCATATTACTAGACCAATAGGATCACAAATAACATTTTGTCTTTGTCTTTTGATTTTGAGCTTAGTTGGACCGGTAGGTGACCCGTTTATGTTTCGGCAATCATGCTCTTAATTAACTGATAAAGATTGGAACAGTGGACTACCAGTATATAATACATCAGTCAAACAATCAAGTGGGTTAAAGTACCGTGGGTAGGGTTTTAACAGGATCATCATGCTCTTATTTCTCTAAGATCGATTATATTAAACAAAAAGGTTGTTTATCGGATGGCGTTAATGTTGACTGGAATTAAGCATGTCTAGGTCTTAGGATGGGATGTCCGCCCTAGCTTTAGAATGATATGCACACTTCGAGTAAGTAATTCATTGCACTAAAACAAACAAACAGCATTGAACCGCGATATAATATGGCTAATACTTTTTTCTATTATTTGGTTGTACCGTTGTTATCTTCTAATCTTCTTTCTTTTGTGTTTATTGTGTATTGAAATGGTATTTTGTTTCCACCAAACCTTGTGCCGTCTTCAAGGCTGAGAACCCCATATCAATAGTGATAACTGCATAGCATAGTTTAACAGTAAATAGATATTAAAATACTCATAGAATATAGGATAATATTCCATCTTATTTGTTCGACACCTACTTACACGCGAAACTCCATCTTGACCAGGTACATGCTCGTTAAAGTGTTGTTTTAGGTTTGGCGGCTAAATATATATTTAAAACTTGTAATCAAATATTCGACGTGTGTGTGTGTCGACAGCCCCCCCACTTACCCCACATCACAAGGTAAATCAACTATCTTTATATTCTGAAATGGATCGCTATGTAATTTTATCTCAAGAATTAAACTTGTTACTTTAACAAGGGCTGAGTTATCCCTATTCGTTGTTGGACTCGACATTCCTCAAGATGTCATGGTTTCATACATTCGGAAAAGTAAATATTCCATTTTGATGCCCTTGACGGGTTTGTTGGGCTTTATACCCATTCATTCACTTATTCAAATCTTATAATCCTTCTGCCAAAGTTCTCTCGTGAAGTATTGAACTATTTTAAGGCTCATATTTTACGATTTAACCCTTTTGGCCTTGCTAAACTGACTACCTTTGTCGTTATGTGCAAAGCATATGGCGGAGAACCCAACGTGGAGCTTCTCGGGGCCTTCCTAAATCTTGGCCCTGCAGGTAACTGGCTAACCCTCTCCAACAGAGGGGAAACGGATGTTCCCAAGGTTATTGTCAAACCATTTACCCACATCCAAGGTTGGAAGGGATAGTTTCGCGCTCGCGCCTTTTCAAGAACAAAATGTCCCCATTCAAAGTGTGTCCCTGGAAAAACTTCTACCTATATGCGCTCAACAAATTTGCCAAAAAAATCCTTTAAGGATGTGATTCCTTACCATGTTCTAGGGGACCCTTTGTATAGGCTTATAGCTACTTATCATGTATCTGTTCGAACCTTTCCGGATCCCATTCTTTATCTTGCTAGCCTTAAAACTTCGTGGGAGCATGGTCTGAGAGAACCCGCAATCTATTATCACGGAAAGGGTATCCATTCTTCATTATTTTCACATATTTAGCGCTCTAACCTTTCTTTAATAATGTACCTTTCTTTCTTTCTTGTAGAGATGGCCTTCAGGAGCTTTATGATGGATGGTATTGATGGTGAGTTCAGCTTCTTGCTGAAGGAAACTGTTGATAATAAGGGAGCAAGCTCCCCTTCTTTCTCCATTAACATTGAGGACTCCTGTCGCTATGTGTAGAGCCCTCTTAGAACTACTGACCCCTCCCGGTTTGCTGAAAAGCACGGAAGATTCAGATGACTTTTCTTCAGGCAATGATGATGTGCTGATCGACAGCTCTGTTACTGATAGGTTGAGGAATTGGAAGGTTAGTGTGCCTTCGCAGGTTGTTGAGAAAAGGAAACATGTTGTTCCGAAACTTTCCCATAGGGTAATCGTCAAAAAAACGCAGAAAGAGAAGAAAAGGGAGGAAAGCTCCGACTCATGGAAGCAAAGCTACCGGTGGGGAGGAAAGATAAGGAGTAGTATGCTGAGACTAGGGAGGTAAATGTAATGATTTGCCCTACAGGATTTGGAGAAAAATCCTCTCATTTTGGATTTCCGAGGTGAAATTGTTACTCTGCAATGCCAAGTGGAAAGGCTGCATGGCGAGTATAGTAGGATTGTGCTTGAGGAGAAAAAATGGGTGAACTACGAGCAGACACTTGCTTCTCTTCGTTCTAAAGTAGAAGGGGCTAAGAGGAGTCGATTGGAAGAGTCTAAGGTTCAGCTTCTCCAACAGACAGTGAAGGAGCTACACGATTTATCTTGAGAAGGCCAAAGTGTATTTAAATTTGAGTTAACTAATTTTTGGTCCTTTCGTTAGCCGGTATTACGGTTTTGTCCAATAGGTATTAAAAGTAACGGATATTTCAGTCCGTTTTTGTGTTGACCCGTAAAAACTTTTGGTTCCATAACGTTAGTTTGACCAAAAACTGTTGACTGTTAAATGCGAGGGTACATATGTCTTTTACCAATTTAATACAAAAAGCTTATTTATTACTCTAATATAACTCTTCCCTCACAAACACAAACAATAAACATAAACACTTATCCACCCAGGCACCCACTTCTTTTACACATCCACCCCACTCCCTTTGCAAGAACACCCGACGTTACCGGCCACCGCCATCACCGGTCATCCTTCCCACAATACCCGACGTCATCACTATGACTGCCACCACCATAACCATAGTCAAAGAAGCACCCGCACACTAACTTTCATCTTCTATCTTGTAATCAACACACAAATTTGATGGCCATATAAGACGATACCATTCTCCTCCATGGCGTTAAGACGATAAACACGACACAATCCATCTTCTTTCTCACTCACAAATACCACCACCATAACCATCCACCACCGACCACAACCACACCGCCACCAAACACAACGAAAACAACCCCACCACCACCACTTAACCTTTACCGTCACCGCCTAATTGTATGTCAAGCATTCACCTAAAACTAATCCTCCAACAACTATCTTCAATTTAAACAAAAACCCCCAAATCCCTAAATTTCACAAAAACCCTAACTTTAGATTTCTCACTAAACACCACCCCCACCTCAAAATGACTTCACTCCGCCACCTATTAAACATCAACAACACATTAACATCACAACAACCACCGCCGCCGATCCACCACAACACCTCCATTTACCGGCACCACCACCTTCACGTGGCCATACCCCCGACACAACAAATCACTACCACCTCTGACCCGCCACCTTCTTTTCCTTTATTCATTTGATTTAGATCTGTTGCTTTAGTGGCAATGGTATGGTTATGTGGGTTTGAAATTTAAACCTATGTTTAGCTTTAAATTGGATTGAAGAAGATGGAGTGGAGGTGTTTGTGTGCTTTTATTCTTTTATGTGTTTTGCCAAGAACTACGAGTATATATCCATCTGATGTGAAAGTTTTTGGAATGGTCATGTATTTATGTTTTCTATTAATAATAATAATAATAATAATAGTAATAGTAATGAAGGAGATGACATTTTAGTCATTGCAAAACATTATTCGAGGGTATTCTGGTCATTTTATGGTTTTTTAACGAGTCAAACCTGGTCAAACAAACGTTTGTACCAAAAGTGTTACGCGTCAACCAAAAACGGACTGAATCCGTTACTTTTTAAACTATTGGACCAAAACCGTTATACCCGGTAAACCATAAAGACCAAAATTGTAGTTAGCTCTAAAATTTATTTTGTGTGTCAAACTAATAAATTCATATATTAAAATACAAGTACTAAACAAAAATTTGGACTTCTTTGCATTGTGTTTTAAGTTGTGGAGGGCCACAACCCTCTTTGATCCTCACATAACTCCGCCCTTGCTAACAGATCGATGGTTTGAAGCAGGATAAGGCTACCAGGTTGTGTCGAAGGTTGTTCCTTACATTGCCATGGAGCTTGCCCATAGCGACAAAATGGATAGATATGTGGCTCAATTGGTGAAAGTTACGATCATTCATGGGAGATGTACTGCCGTTGAAGACGTTGCGGCCTTGAAAGATCCTTTCGAGCTTACCAAAATGCCTGGCTACCGCCCCCATTCTAAGAAGGATTATGATCAAGAGGGGAACGACTTGACGTGTACCCCTTCTCACTGAGGCCACCTTCGACCCACATGCTCCGAACAAAATCGGGCTGAACCGAACCGACTTTATTCGGTTCGGTATTATAAGTGTGAATGTTTATGTGATGCTCGTATTAAATCATCTAATTACGCGAGATTGGTGCCCACCACCCTCATTTTCACAAACTTGGGAACCTCAACTATTGACCATAAATACCAAACAAGCAATGTTACAAGGGAAAGAAATGAGATATTTTATCAAAAAAATTAAGTCGGTGTCCATGTTTTTGTGGTGTATTCTTACTTAACTCGATGATACATAATTCCCACTATCGATTTCTATTTGTGTAAAATGGGTTAGTTTTCATGTATATACTCAGTACTTGCTCATAAGTTATTTTGGAGTTTATTTTAGCATCATTTCGCCTATGTACATGTTGATGTTCAAAAAATATTGTGCCTAATTTTGCACTTTTTAAATATCGCGTACACATTTTTTATAAGTTTTGTGATTTTATTAAAATAATTATAAACAAAGATGCTACGTGCCGCACTTTGTTGCGCTTTTTATTACGTATCTTTTTGAGTTTCTAAAATTACTTTCTACAACAGGTTTCAAAAAAGTTATTCTTCAATACAAAAAACTCGCAATATCATTTAACCAACCATATTTAATACAACCTTTTTAAAACTATTTGTTAGTTTGATTAAAATAAATGAATGACCATTATTTGTTTATTTTGTTTTTAAAATTTTATAATTTATGTTAAAAAAAATTCTCTTACATGTTAAAGGTGTTTATGAAACTTTTAAAATTGACAGTTTTGGTGAGAGATATACGTGGTTAAGAATTGTTATTTCGAGAGTTTAAAAACCTAAATAACTGCAGTTCAACTATTTGTAACGTAAGCTTCATTCACACCATTAGATTATTAACAAAAGAAACGACTTTTATTTCAACTATTTCACGCTCAAAGAGAACTACAATTCTGTTTATCATCAAAATAAAACTACTGTACATTTCTCCGGAAAGAATATTTGCATTTCATATCAGGAAAATATAGTTTTATTTACAAATGGACGTTAATGACGCCCTGAAACATCGTAACTATCTCTCTGATCAGTGACGTTTATGGTGGCGATAGTGGTCGTCATACTCGTCTCCACGTGAAGATGATCTTCTCTTCGACGATGCCCTTGGAGGTGTAGTTGATACCTGTAATCAACAAAACAAATTCGTTAGTTACCTAGCTAATGTCACATTTTAAGTTGAATTTCTATTGAGAACCATAACAGTCAGGCTAAACATGTCCTGCTTATAACTAGTGTTTTGTACTATTTTAAGATTGTACTAAGATGTGCCAACAATAAATCAGCTTGATTATCATAAATTTGATGACGAAAAAAAAAGGTTAAAACAATTGGTTTCATTCATCATTTCAAACGCGTATCACGTCAAAATAATATGACTGTTCTATCAAGTTAACAAACTTTTGGCTCCCTACATTGTTACAACTGATCATCATTACAAACGCGTGTGATGAAGAATATACAAGGCAATCAAAAACTTCTTTAGTGTCCACAAAAAGGATGACCAATAGAACAACATAATGTTTGCTTTGCGGAATCGCTTTTATACCAAGCAAATAAAGCTACCATAACTCAATGAAACCTTTAACTAAATGAAATATATGAATATGTAAAGTGATGAAAGAGTTGCACTGAATCTTTCAAATGCTTCAACTACAAACAGCATAATTCAGGGGTTCCTGCAACTCAAAATCCCTAAGATATTTAAAACATCCAAATGCCGGAAACATCACATATTTCCCCTTATACAAGTTCCATGAGATCTTCCGGAGCTGAGATATACCAATTTCAGATATATATGTACAGCTTTCGATGAACAGAATAACAATTATAGTAGCATCGCTCATCTGGAGGTCAAACTTCAACAACATATCATTACAAACCAATTACATAGTGAAACTTCTAGCCACCAAATCTGAAACGGATTAGCTCCTGTACCAACTCGGCCAGCAACTCAACACAGTGGTCGACATCAAAAAAGTAAAATACCAAAAATAATATCACAGATGAAAAATCCTAGTAACTATGTTGTCGTAAAACAATATGATGGATGACAGGTGACAAAATCCAAAACAAGAGAACGAGAAAAAGCTTAAAGTTAGAGAAGTATAATCGCCTCTTCAAAGTCCAAAGAGGTTTCAAACAAATATAATTGTCCCTAACACAAATGAATCATAAAAATTAATACTGGACGGCTCTACCCTTGTTAGGGAGAGTAAATGATTGTACTTGGACAAAAGGTTGCCCGGGTGAATGAAATTACCAATAGTAGTACAATAAGTAAAAATTATAAACAGGATGTTGATTACAAAATTACGTACACGTTTCAGCTTCTTTGAAGTAACATCTGCACTGCTGATAACTTCCCTACGAGACCTACGAGATTCCTGATCTTTGCTTGAAGTAACATCTGCACTACTTCTAACTTCCTTGCGAGATTCCTGATCTTTGCTCGACTCCCTACTGCAGAAAACATCTCAAATATCAAAATGGGCAAGTCCGGTTACGGGTCAAAACAGACTGGTTTTGAACATGTAATATGCTTAGTGATAAACACAAATATTATTTAGACCTATGAACGCCTATAACACCGTCAAGACCTAGCACTCTAATATTGTTCCAGATTTGAGAAATAATTCTGTTAAAAATCGCTGTTCCAATTCCGGACCTGACCGAACAGATTATTGAAAACCAATATATAACTTTGTTCCGAACCAAATATAACCAGTTCTAGATAATTACGGGTTTCAGAAAATAACGAATTTAGGAGGTTCAATGCATTTCAATACACTTTGGAGTTAGCATGGCTTTCATCATCAAAAGTTATACGCGACATGTATATCAACAGAAGCTGAATGAATAGTGGTTACCTTTGAACACCCCTTTTCAGTCCATGCTTTTGCCTTGAATCAGATTTACAGGCCTTGGATTCCTCTCTGCTCGTGGTAGGTGCTCCATCATTCATACGCATTCCAGGTTCTCCAATGTCCCTACAGAGAATCAAAGAGATAAACATGCATATTCAAAACACGCTTTCAGCGACTTCCCACCCATTTCACCCAATTTTTTACTAAGCTAAATAATATTATTTTACCTGTTTGACCCATTAGAGATCAAACATAACCTGCATCAACCCAATTACATGTAAATGGGTCGAAATCATTACCTCAAGGTTGCATACAAGTAACACCATGAAACGATTCTATAACTATGATATGGGAAATGATTTATGTAAGTAGGAAAATAATGGCATTTGTATATAAAGGATACCTGTGGAGTCCAGTTGTAGGAGGTTTCATCCCTGGTACTCCAAATTGACCATTGCAATACGCAGCCATGTAATATGGATGCATGTTGCCTGTCATTCCAGGATGCATACCATTCCAGTAAGGATTATAAGCCACCATAAGAGCCTCCAGGTGTCATATAAATCTGAGCAGCACTATTTGGTGGGGTAGGCCCTTGCATTTCTGTCAAGGGCAAAAGAACACAAGAACAACTGGTAAGAGATTACAAACAACATATAAGCACTTCATTTCAAATTAGAATAAAACATGGAAGCAAAACATACCACTCATATGTGAGTCGGTCTTCTTCCTTTTCTTCTTATTGGCTGAAATATGAAAAAATTAATGTCTGTCACATATTTGGAAGCATAATTGCAATCAACAAGCACAATTTTCTACATCTTAAGATAACTAGAAATTTCATTACAAAATCTATATGCTATCTTAATCTGATACAAAGCGGCACACTGCATGCAACTGACTTTATTACTTTAATTATAACATTAGGTATCTAACTACAAATCTCGACACAAGTGATAGAAGCCTATATATGTTGTCCAATTCAACATAGCAAGAAATGAATAGCAAATGAATTCTGTTATGCTTATAAAATGTCGATGAAATATGGGCTTTACTTTACCTGCTCACCGCAACTTGCTTGTGCTGACTTCTTTATCAGCCTGGTTTAGGGCCTCGTCCTTCTAATGCTGGCGCTTCATATCACTCTTGGGAAACATCAGGAGCTTTATGCGACTCTTAATGGTTATTGTTGACTTACACCATGATTTTTTATCTTTTGGGATACACTCTCGCTGGCGCGCACTCTACTCCGTGCTGAAAAAGATACTTATAAAACTCAGCTAAATATAGATTTTATTTGAAACTAAATTGGGTCGTTAGTAGATCATATACCTTGATCACGACTGCCTGCACTGTTACATTTGGTCTCAATTCTTCCGTTTATTGTCTCTCTAAGTGTCTTATTAGGCAACAATTCATCTGCAAGTCTATCCGTAGCTCCACATACACACGTTCTCTTTGATATAAACTGGTCTCTTATACCTGAACAACAATTCAGTCAGTAGAAGTTTAATTTACATAGATAAAAACGGTTACAAAACTAAAGTGCATATAATAATTGTTTCATATTTTCCACCAACAATGTAATGGCGATCTTACATTTTCACAAAACTACGGAAACAGCATTTGCTCGTCAAAGCAGCATCCTTCATTACTTGTTTGCACAATGGGCAGTTAAGCTCTGGTAGATCACTAACATCGCATGTACTAACTATCCCCTCCATCTCCATTTCAAACGCAGCCCTGTTAAAAATACACTCAAATCAAGAGTCACAAAATTGCACAAAGCTTTTGCAGTCTCAATATATGATATCCGTGATATAGAAAGCAACTTACAAATTTGGTTTCATAACCGACCCATTCGTCTTAGCATGCACGCCTAGCATAGACTTTGGGATACCACTTGGGGGAATAACCCTTTTGATGTCAAAATTAGGATCTCCATTAGTAGGACAGTGCTGAATGAAATGACCTGAAAACAAAACACGATTAGTAATCCTGCCAGGAATAACCCTTTATAATTTTCAGCGATCTCGCATATTCTAGGATAGTTAACCTACCAGGAATGTTGCATCTATGGCATACATAGCCCTTCGGTGGTTTAAGCCACTCGTACGTTTCTCTGCCTGAATAATTTAAATAGATCAGATTTCATTCCAATATATAAGATAAAGATAAGCACATAAAAAACCAAAAAAACTTGAAAAGAAGAAACAACGGAGACAACCATATGTCACTACTCGCTCTCGTGATGATAAGAGGCCAAAAGAGATTTACCGTCACCTTTTCCAGCCAAACTACACACAAAGCCTCCACCCGTAGTTCTGCAGATACAATAAACACACATAAGATTCCAATTCACAGTTAATCAGTAATCAAATAAACGCATATTACAAACTAAGAATATTGCTTACTGTGGACGATCCAATGCCGCAATATTAGCTAAAGCCTGAGTTTTCCTTAAAGGGCTGGCCGGATTGCCTAATATAAGTGGTGCAGCTTTAGGAACTTCAAACAAATCCTCCCCAAAATAATCAAAATCTGTACCATAAAGCAGCTTATCTTCCGCGATACTTGTCATCGAATCTTCCCTGCAATGCATAACGCAATATATACACATCAACTCGATCAAAAATAGTACTATAATTCCTTATAGTTTGTAAAAGTCAAAAACTACATTCTCTAGCAACAAAACCAACATATGCATACACCATATCTCAAAACATGACGAATTCCTAAAATAGAAGTGATTAAGCAAAGAAGTTAAAGTTTTAAGAAAATTTACTCTTCATTGGTAGTCTCCTGGAACAAAACAATCGGTTTGTATGGAAACCGTGGAAATCGGCAGATCACAAGAGATGTACATTTAGGAATTAACGTTTGATCATCAACATACTCTACAATTACAAACAACAAACTTATACATCAGCACCATTAGTAATAAGATATACGGAGTATTTAGTTTTACACCGTTATAGTATACAGTACAAAAAACTTTGAAGGGGGGAAGGGGGCCTGCAAACACAAATAGGTTACGGGTCGAAACAGGTTACGGTCAACCCACTTTTTAGATAAAGTGGTGGGTTTGAGACAGATTAAACCGGTTGACCGACCCAACTGTTTAACCAATTTAACACGGTTAAACACGTCAACACACTAACCTAGTCAACGCGTTTTTTAACTGCCCCAAATTTAGCTGTGTTTCATAGCTTATCTTAGAGGGGTTTTCGTTTCTGCTTATATAACCGGCTTATGGCTTATTTGATTCTGGGTTTATGTTTCATAAGCTCATTTTTGTGGCTTCTAAAGAAACTTTTCAGCTTATAATAAGCCACAAAAAGTTTAGCTTATTAAACATAAGCCCAAAACCAAATAAGCCAACAAACACCCCTAGCTAAACGATTAAACCAGACCCGAATCATCACCCCAGAATCAGAAAAAACAAAAAAAAGGTAAAAAAAAAAACATCACCGTCCACTAACAACTTTTTTTTCATTCATCTCAGCATCATTACATCAACATTAAAAATAAAAAAACTAAATCGAAATCTATACAATAATTACTCCAATATACAAATTTATAAACCTTGATTAGATTGAGCATCAACTACAACTAAAACATCTTTAACATATCTTGAATTCCTAGTCCTGAATATCTTCGATTCATTAATCATGTTCTTCAAGTTACCAACCGTAACAAACGGCCCTTCGATGGATATAGAGTTGTAATTCTTTTCGCTTCGAAACTTGTAATAGATCTCCATATTAAATTATCAAAACGAAAGATGACTCTTGGAAAGATTAATGTTAAGTCCAGACAACAAGGAAAAACATCGAAGAATCTGAATAATACCTGAAAGATTAAGTTCGTTCCATTTCCCAATAAAAACCGCATCATCGGCGTAAAAAAGATGAGAAATGTTGAGGTCATCGCTAATGTTGATCCCCCTTGAAATCCCTGCATCAACAGCCCTTGAAATCGATAGGTGGAAAGATTCCATGATAAGTATAAAGAGGTAAGGGGCCAACGGATCCCCTTGCTTAAGGCCACGATGAAATTCAAATTCTAACGATGGGCTACCATTAAGAAGAACCGAAGCCATACCAGAATACAAACTGCCGCGGATCCACAAGCGCCATTTAGAACCAAAACCAAACGCAGCAAGCACGTCATCTAGAAAGTCCCACCTAACCGAATCATAAGTTTTAGCAAAATCAACTTTAAACACTATGGCTTGTTGTTTCTTATGCTTACACCAAGATAAGAGCTCATTTATAATGAATGGACCATCAAGAATTTGCCTATTAGGAAGAAAAGCGGTTTGCACATCCGAAATAAGGTCGGAGATAACCAACGAGAGACGATTAGGAAGGATTTTGGTGACAACCTTATAAATACTCTCAATCAAGCTAATGGGGCGAAAGTCACTAACGAACTTGGGATCTTGGGTTTTCGGGATAAGGGCAATGAAGAAGGAATTACATCCTCTAGCGAACATACAATGCTTAAAGAACCATTCAATCGCAGCACAAAAGTCAGATCCAAGAATATCCTAATATTCTCACCACATCCCCAAACGGCATTACGCACTTTTGCTCGAGTAATCAGCCTCTCCAAATTGTTAGCAAGATCAGGACTCGATTTATTAGGAAAGACAAAATTGAGCTTACATCGATTAGGAGAAGGAGCTGAAAACCGATTAGCAAAATGAAGTATGGATTCCTCTTTAACACGGCAAGGTTCATCCAACCATTCGCCGTTTACCATGACTCCTTTGACAGCTAAATTGGCACGTTTACGATTGATGATACCGTGGAAAAACTTAGAGTTTTCATCACCCTCGATCGCCCATTGGATTTTTGCTTTTTGAAGTCTGTCGCGAGCCTCGGCAGATTGGATGTCATTCAATTTTTTCAGCAGATTCATTCGAGCCAAAAGAATGTCATCATCGGAGCCCCCTTTGTCTAATTCAATGTCTATATCACGTAACTTGGAACGAATATCCCGAGAGCAGCCGTATTGCTTTTGCTTGTAAGATTTAACCCATATCCGAATCTCCTTTTTAAGGGTTTGGAGTTTCTTTTTAAACGGAACCATCAGGTTACTATCATCGACGAGAATACCATTCCAAGTATCCAATATCATTTGATCGAACCCCTCATAACTGAACCAGGAGTGAAAAACACGGAAAGGAGAAGGCCCGTAATCCACGACCACTTCCCGCAGCAGGATAGGGATATTGCTTATTCTTTTTTTAAGATTTAGAAATGATAAACTTGGACAAATTCAATAATTATTTTTGGGAAATGCTAACAGCAGCCCTAAAGGTTGTTGATAACAACTAATTTTCCACAAAATATGCCAATATTAAGACATATTTCGAAACATGCTCTGCATTTTTCGCTAATATGACCAATGAGAAGTGTGAATTGAATTTGTGTGTGCGAAATTATAAGAAGTTGTTAGTGATTTTGAATGATATTATTTGGACACTTTATTTTGTCTTAACATAAATTTTGAAAATTAGTTGTTAACAACAACCCTAGGGGCTGCTGTTAGTAAAACCCATTATTTTTAACCGTCAACAATCACTACATAATAAAAAGAAAAGAAAAAGAAAATTACTGTAGAACGTAAGTAGTAGTTAAGTAAATTGAACAATTTCAAACATCCCAATAATCACAAATTAAATATTAAAATTCTAACAATTCGACAAAATAAAACCCCAAACGGGTTATCATCATCATCATCGATCACCAATTCAAAATTACAATCACCAAATCACTAACATAACATGATGAAAAAAACTAACTAAAAATCTCAGCCACTTCATCAAAAGTTAATAGATTCACGATCACGGATGCTTTGCAGATTAATCATTAATTCATAAAACTCTATCCCAAAAAAATCCAAATCCATCAAACCTTAGCATTTGATATCAACGATGTAAGCCCTCAACATTTTTTGAAATCGTCCTTGCAACAATTAACCATGATGTCATCAAACATTTTAACAAAATCATTCAAATCAAACATCTTAAACCCTCTTCATTCATCTCCAAAACCTTCATCGCCTTTTTAAAAAAATGACGTCACCGAAATAAGACGACCTCCATTTCTTTGGTACCCGTATTCCTCTTCTGCGTTGGTACCCGTATTCCTCTAAAGCCATGATCATTAGCTTGGCAGACGGCGGAGACAATGGCGACGGTCCTGGCTGACGGCACATGATGTTGGCAAAGGTGGCGACAGAACTAAATGGTAGTGGTGGCAAAATCTGATATGTGAGACGGCAAAATTTGGTGGTTTGAAGAAAGAAAGAGAAAGGTGTTTGTGTTTTTAAGAGAGATAAAATAGAGAGACGAAAATGGTGTAATGAATTTTGTTAGTGTGTTACGTTTTTATACTCGTATTTGAGTTTGTGGTTTACACTTAAATGATGTTTAATGGACCGTTACAAATGGACCACATGAATGCAGTAGTTACAATTTGACTGAATTGATGACAATATCAATGTTAGCAGTTACAAGTTGACTGTATTAAAAAACGTATATGGGCGGTTACAACTTTACCATTTAATTAGTTGTTACATATTTTGGGCTGTTATAAGTTTTGGCTATTAAAGGATTTTAAAAGCTTTTAAATGTGTATGATGAACATTTTCTAATGATTTTACATCTTTCCCAATAAAGTAATCTTTTTTACTTAATTTTTTAAGACTTCTAAAAATATATGGGCTAAATGCGTTATAAAGTAGTATAGATATGAGGTAAAATTATAACTTAATTTTTTACTTTGTCAGATGTGAAAATATAGCACCAGACAAAAGGGGATCCGAACCTGCCATCAGCGACCCATATCAGAAGGCAGCATCAGCGAGCCGTATCAAAAGGCCGCGTCAGCGGGCCGTATTAGAAGACCCTCCTGATCTATTAAGTCCACAACAATGATGGATAATGATGGCCAAACCAAAGCACGCAAACTATAATATTGCAAGAATAAACGCAGTTGGGCTTGTAAATCCAACCGATTGTATATGAAGATGACATCATTAAACTATTAACAAAGACAACTACTATTATACAAATATGTGCTATAGTAAGTTACTTTATGATTTTAGAAACCTACAGCCAGTAATGCTTATTAGTAATGTCCCATCCACCAATAGCGCTTAAAATGGCTAAGTATATCAGGCCTATTTCCAAACCTGCAGATTTAAGTTACATATTTAAAATACCAAACAATTTATTGGCTAAGCCACAAATAATGTCATATACACATAAGTAATGTTCTTACTCTCGCATAAAACCAACAAACTATGGGTTCGTCTATGCACTTCCCATGTATATTGCCGACATTTTACTTGCGACCGAGCGAAGGTATATTTGTACCATTCGTCTCTCAAACTTTTCGGCTCCTGAAAATTTTATGTTGCTAGCTTTTTTATTCCTCTTTAGTTCGATTTCCCTTTTTTCCACAACATGATATTAAGGGCTTAAGGCCAATGACTTTCCTTTAGCACGGTTAAATTCTTTACTATTTTTTATTAGAGCATATTTAGTTATTTGGTATAACAAACTTTTCATTAAAATCATGTTTGATTAAAAGAAATTACTCATATTGTATTTAAAAGCATACCATTATCGCCTTATGAGAGACCGAGCCTATGCCTACATGTTTGACATATCTTGCAGCATCCTTAGCCATTTTCGTCGTGTCACAGTTAGCAACCCTTAAAACAACTTATATGCTATATGAAAACGAAATTAGCACATAAGCAGTTTCAATAACCATTTCCAAACACCCCCTATATTTACCTGTTTTAAGTGATCTTAATCCCGTTTGTTTTATAGTGATGCCCTGCCAAGATACTTTCACTATAGCCTATTATATTGTATTTATTAAGCCTACTTGATACTACCATGCATAGTTAGCACTGTAGTTTTATAAAATCACTTGATACTACCATTTCCAAAGACCCTCTGTATTAACCCATTTGTTTTATCTGATCTTAGAGGTTTTATAAGTTTAACTACATATTTGTTTTGCGAAACCATATGACGTGCCATAATTTGTACAACATTCGCTGCCCCCAAAGACGTGTCGACTAAACCGTTTCCAACAGACCAAAGAACGTCTGGCCTAGGACCTGAAGCTACACTACCCACACTCTTATTTGCTCCAGGTATTCTTTGACCCAAGTGCAAGCCATACCCAGTCGCAATTCGTGTAAAGCGCCACTTTCCAGTACTTTCGGTCCATAAAATAAATCAAGATGTACACGGGTCGAAATGTGTCGAGCTATGCATACAATAATTCATCTTCCTTATCAGTGCAAGTTAGAATGATCAATAGTTAAACAAATACTCACCATTTGTTTTTGGTGAAAAAGTAATTCCCTCACTTGTTTTTCCTCAGAGTACTCTTTGACACCTTTAATTTCATGTTCCAGCTTTTTACGTAAATTTGTTTCCCACATTTTGCAGTAAAATTACATTTATACCCTATTGTATCTACTACTACTATATTGGTCTGTCTAAATACCCCAATGGTGATAAAATTAAAAGAAATGAATACCAATCAATATACACTTTTTCGTAGCTAGAATAATTAACTAACATGTCGACTAAAGCTTAATTATCCCACTCATTCTTCTGGTTTTCATGATTCTGTTTGTTTCCAAGTAATGCATATCTCTGTGGTATCCCCTAATATTCTTAGAGGAAAATGGATCAAATGGGCTCATCCTCATGTTGGTATTTTGAAGTTGAACACAAATGGTTCTTCAAGGAATGGCATGGCAGCATGTGGTGGCATTATCAGGGACTATAAGGGCTCTGCTTTGGTTGCTTTTTCTACCATTTATGGCCCAGGTACCAACACATTTGCAGAACCCAGAGCTCCCATTTTTACATATTAGGCCACTCCTACCAAGTCCATCTCTCATATCTACATGGAAGGGAATCAAAGTGCAAACACTTTAGCTACCCACGGCCACTTCCAGCGGGAAGATTTTGAATTTTTACGTTATGTTTTGTGAAGAGTAAAAACATGTTGACTTCGAAACAAAATGCAAACACCCCTTTAATCACAATTCAAACCCCATAACCTTATGATCAAGCCTTTTTATAACTTGTAAGCTTATAACGACTTATAAGACGAAAAATAAGCACATGAAAAATATTATCAAGATATAATAGTGCTTGTTGGGGGTAAATATGTAATAAACAAATAAACACTTTAAGAATAAGCAATCCCAAACACCCTATAAACATGCTCTTTCTCTTATTAAAGTCATATAATGTAACTATTAGTAGGCCGCTAAAATGAAAAACACAAAATCTTACCTGCATTCTTTTCATTTCCATATCGAATTTTCTCTTTTCATGATTCTCCCAAGCTCGGATCTTCACCTCTTATTACTCGAACCTATCAATCAACAGGAAAAATGTGCTGAGAAATATTAGCAGCAGAAAACTATTGATCAATTTAAATCAATTCTAATTTGCTAACCGTTAGTTTCTGCAGTGCTTGAGGATTCTTTCTGCCTTCACATGTCCAACCAATATTTTCTGGGCATATCTCTATTACACCAACCAAAATAGGCTATTAGGAACATATTCATCAGATACCTTGGACGTAAAAAAATATAAATCACTAAAAGCTATTAACCAAATCCTAACTCATGAAATTTTCACAAAATCCAAACACCACCCAAGAAACTATCTTAATCTTTGCGACTTCATTCACGAAACACACAAAAGGAAAAAGGAGATATCAAACACCAATTTACACCACGAATAGTTAAAACAACTAAAATCATTAAGAAATAAAAACCCAACAAAAAAATTATGATGTATACAAAAATCGAACAACAAGCCTTCCGGATAATTGCATTTTTGAATCCTAATTGTTCATCCGTTGATGTTCATCAGGACTATTAAGACCTTGAGCCATAAAACAAAATAAATGTCTACCCAAGACTCTTTACATGGGTCTGTGATTCATGGTCCATGCATGTTCTTCGTTTTAGATGAAAAGATAAGAAAGGGCTGTGTGTGGTGTGGTTTGGTTCTTCAATTCAAAAGAGATAATATAAAGACCAAGGTACTGTTTGTTTATTAAGAGGTTCTGAATCTGATTAGTACATCTGAATCTGAATATTCTGTAGAAAAGTCTTGATCTGATTACCATCTGAATCTGAATAACTGGTTGAGAAATCTGAATGTGAAAGAAATAAAACTGTTTGTTTTGGTAAAAAGTCTAGATGTATTAAACTAGAGTTTTTACAATTTAAATATGAAACGATTGCGTTCGCACAAGAAATAAACTTCATTAAATAAATAAAAAAACGAATTTTACAGTATAATCAATTTAAAGTTTGAATTGAACTTCTTAAGACGATTAACTAAATGAGTCGCGTTAGAATTGAGATGTATGAGTCCAAAACAGTACCCTTTAATTTGAAAAAAAATATAAATTGTCACATATCATTTTATACACTCTTTATATAACAAAACATATGCAATGATTCTATCTAATACTTTTAATACAAAACATAAAGGTGAAACAAGAAAAAAATAAAGAAAAAAAAACACCAAAAAAAAAGACATTAAGAGGTGTTAAGACACTCCCTCCACATCTAGTTCAGTAAGAGATTTATGCCTCTTACTGCCTCTTAATGATAAGAAAAAAACAAACACTCTTAACACTGCTTGCCTCTTACTGCCTCTGAATGACTTGAAAAAAACAAACAGTCTTAATGACCCAAATGTCTGACCGCGTCTGAATGAGTCTGATTAAGATGACGTTAAGAGCCATTTCTGAAAAAACAAACACCACCTAAATCAGATTATGAATAAACCTGTAATTAAAGAAAAACTCATGAATATAAATTACCTGGTACTGATTTGAATTGTTTACTTCTGGCTTTTTTATAGTAACTCATAATTATTGGTGGTGGTGGTTCTCAATTACTCGAGCCTCATTTAAGAGTGAAGAGGACATATGAAGAGATTAGGATGATGAATGAGTGCAAATAGAAAGGCTTAAGGGGGCTTTAATGAGATCGAGTCTTTTAATACAGTGTACTCAATCTTTATATAGATAAAATATTAAACACTTTCTAAAATACTTTCAACTTTTTAACTTTTCAAGTTTCAAGCCTAAATCTCTTTTATAAGGAGTATAGATTAAGTTTTCAATATTAAATCTTTTATTTAGTAAAGGAAAACGTCAAGTGGGATATTCGTATTTCAAAAAAATCAAATCATACCATATTTAGTAATATTTTTTTAAATAAGATTTTTTTTAACTTTAAAAATTGTTTAAATCTAAAATATTTCTTAATTTGCTTAACAATTCTTAAAAAACGTTTTTTTTAATCACATCTACAAAAAAGGTTTAATATACACATGGGTCTCGATGCAATTTGTTCATAACTGAAGCCAAAAATGTAATTTTTTTTTAAAAAGCGGAGTCATATTCTTCATTAACAAATAGAAAATCACAGATCTTAGAACAAAAGCCCATAACAAAACTTAAACCTTATATATACTCAATGGCCATTCTGTTTATTCGACATATAATTCATCAGAACCCTTTGCAGTTGCTCATTCAATAAAAGTCATTAAATAGTTTTGTGCCTACAATAGCAACATGGATAGGAAGTTACAGAAGCATGAAGCATGACTTCTAAAACACGGGTCTATGCAATTGAAGAATACAGAGGTTACATAACTTTAAACATCAATGTTATATAATTAATCAATAATGTTTAGCATATTGTATTCAAATGCTTAAAATGTATACTTTTGGGCCAGGCAAAACATATAAACGGGCTACCTAAGGATTGGGAAGAGAAAATGGACAAAGTACATCAGTTGTTTTCCAAAGTTAAGTGGTTTTTCAATATATTGCAGCAATTAACAATTAACATGCTTCCCTTTCGAGCTCTAAGCTCTTATGTAATCAATATTGCAGCCGCATCAGCATGCCAAAACAGCAATGGTAGTGGCCCCAATTGCCAGCTTGGTTTCGGCTCAATGTGTCAAAGCTGAGTCTCTGGGAGCCCGAACACAAACATCTTATCATTGCTGGTAATTATGTCGTTAATGTTAATCTATAACACCTTAGATTATAATATGGCTATGGACTAATAATTCAATTTTATAGCTTTACGTGGAGCAGTGACTCTAAAGGCAAGGGCATTAAATGAAGTATGGAATGTAGCAGCAGTTATACCAATTGATAGAGGAGTCGAAATAAACAAAAAAAATGCAAAGAGCAGTGGTTACCGCGAGGATCCTCGCCTGAAAGAAAACTTTCTTGAAGTTTGTAATCAGGAACTTCTGGCTTGAGGTAATGCACCCACACTACAAGAAAAAGGAGAACAGGTGACCAAGTTTTCCCGGGCGATATATGTCGCCCGGGAAAGCACACTAAACGACAAAAAACCGTCCGACGTGGCAACAATTCTCATAGACTTTTTAGTCAAAGTTTGGTTAGATTTTCCCGGCCGACATGTCGCCCGAGATAAGTTGGTTAAAACTTGACCGTAAAACTCAACGAAAATCTTGGCGGCATTTTTTCCCGCTCACTTTCCCGGGCGACACATTTTACAATTTTTTATAATTCGGTTGAATGTTTAAGCGTGGTAATTAGTGTTAATTAACGTTGGTTTCTTTTTCCCGGGCGACATGTCGCCCGGGAAACTATTTATTAAAATTCAACATAAAAAATTGTAACGAAATTCCTTACGGCAAATTTTCCCGCTTATGTTTCCCGGGCGAAATGTCGCCCGGGATTAGGTATTTTATAAAAAAAATTAATTATGCTTATAAATCATTATTTTTTATAAAATATATTTTATAATTATATATTTTATAAATAATAACTTATAAAGATACTTATAAAATATATAATTCCCGCCTAAGAATTCCCGCCTAGAATTCCCGCCAAAACTTCCCGCCTAAAAATTCTGAGGATTTTAACTATAAATATGATACTTATACAGCACCACCACCACCACCAACTCTTATCCTTACAAACTCTTTACACCACCACCATCACCACCCAGTTTTGTAACTTATGCAAATGGAGTCGTATGAATCTTTTATGTGTCGATGTGAAGGTGGTAATGTAGTGTTGAGACAATCACATAAACCACACAGCTTTGGTAAACTTTACTATGCGTGTCCTCGTTCAAAGGTAAACAATAAGAACCTTTTTTATCTATGCAATGTATAAATAATTTGTTTTTTAAAATGACATTCCTTATGATTTTTTATCGTTTAACAGCCTTCACAAAAAAATCATGGATGTGGATATTTTAAATGGAAGGATGAGATCACTTTTGGAAACGCAAGTTCTTTTTCGGGACCGACAACACCTTCAAATTCTTCTTCGCGTGCAAGTTCTTCTTCAGGATCCTCTAGAGCCGCACTTAGTCCTGGAAACACAGAGTGCTCAAACTGCAAGCTCTTAACTATGAAGATAAAGATACTAGAGGCAAGACTAGCCATGGAGAAGAATCCTGATGACCACCCGTGTGAGTCAGCTGCAATACTTCATGAGCTTTTAAATGAAATGGAAAACCTTCGTGTGGAGTAGTAGTTAGTGTATTTGGTTGAATGTGCTAGAATAAAGGAGATTGAGGGGATGCCCACGTTTCCATGTTTTCACCATTTTAGGATGTAGTGGTTTATGTTTGTGTCATGTTTTTTTAATAAGAGTTCTTATGTTTATGGGTATACAGAAAATTGCTCCATTGAACATCTAATGTACAACGATAACATATCGAGTCTTCCATTGAACATCTAATGTACAACGATTACATATCGAGTCATCCGTTGAACATCTAATGTACAACGATTAAATATCGACTCATCCGTTGATCATCTAATGTACAACGATAACATATCGACTCATCCGTTGAACATCTAATGTACAACGATAACATATCGAGTCATCCGTTGAACATCTAATGTACAACGATAACATATCGACTCATCCGTTGTACATCTAATGTACAATGACAACATATCGAATCATCCGTTGGACATCTAATGTACAACGACAACATATCGACTCATCCGTTAAACATCTAATGTACAACGACAACATAACGAATCATCTGTTTGACATCTAATGTACAACGATAACATATCGACTCAT
>BQNB010080271.1:0-29984 GCA_026074375.1 Tanacetum coccineum
AAGTCAATGTTCAGGCGTCAAGAAAGAATGTTCAGACGACAAGAGCAACAACGATTAGCGAAGGATGCTAAAATTCAAAGAAGAATAATGTTACGACTGCAAAGTCGCGGATAACTATCAAATAGGATTAGGATAATTATGATAGTTTAATATGTGTTAGGATATGTGTTTGAGTCATTTTAGGATAGGTATTTATTTGGGAATGTTTATCATTTTCCTATTGTTTATCTTGTCTTTTATTCGGCTATATATACCGAATGGGTTTATTAATGAAAGTTAAGTTTTGGTCAAATAAATAAATATCTGTGTTTTCTCTCTTTTATTCTTAAGGAGCTCGCATTACGCTTGAAGGGATGCCCTATCCCGATACTATCCGCAAGGATCGTATCAATTTGTGCTTTCATTGAGAGCTCTCGTTGAGAGGGCTTCCGATTTAGGGTTCTAAAAAAATTACTATTCAAGAGTTACTATTCACATGGTACTGTTCACGTAGTACTATTCACGTGTTACTATTCACCAGTAAAAAAATAAATTTTTTTACTGTTCTTCGGGTTATTGTTCGTCAGAGTACTATTCATGGCATCTGGCGGCAGCGATCGGGACGCGGAAGACACACTATCTAAGCTCTTGCAAATGGGTACGATGGCTGAATATCAGAAAGACTTTGAGATGCTTATAAATCGAGTAACGAGGATATCTGAATTTTACTTACATCGTTTTATATCTCCGGACTTAAACTGACGATACAAATAGAACTATTGAGGGCAAGACCTACAACTTTAGGAGAAGCCTTTTCCTTAGCCCGTATAACCGAGACCCGTTTTGAGGACGAGTGGGCCACCACGACCATCGCTAATCCAAACGACCTCAACATTGCGATACATGTACAAGATATTGAGGAAACAACTCTTCATACTTCAAACAAGGTAGAAGCTGTGTCAACAAGTATGGTTGCTACCTCTGAAGAACACGGGTATCAAGATGGGGTTTGTATGGTTGCTACATACG
This sequence comes from Tanacetum coccineum, assembly GCA_026074375.1. Taxonomy (NCBI): domain Eukaryota; kingdom Viridiplantae; phylum Streptophyta; class Magnoliopsida; order Asterales; family Asteraceae; genus Tanacetum; species Tanacetum coccineum. The sequence goes on from BQNB010080271.1 coordinate 1,009, forward strand.
AAGAACAGGGGTGTCAAGATGGATTAAAACTTGTTACAACCAGATCTTTTGCTGGGAAAAAGGGTGATCTTGGCGCCATTACCTTCAAGGGAGGCCCACCAGATCATATGCGAGCTATTGAGAAAGAGCTTGTTGTTTTGGAGTTCACATTAGAGCAAAAGTCAATGTTCAGGCGTCAAGAAAGAATGTTGAGACGACAAGAGCAACAACGATTAGCGAAGGATGCTAAAATTCAAAGAAGAATTTAGGATCCAGAAATCAAGAGTATACAAGACAACACCTTGAGGGCAAGATGGTTTTGAAGGAGTGAGGAATGATACGCCTGTGGATAAGCAGAGGGACTTCATGATGGGTTGGGATAACCATCATAGTTATCCATTGTTTAGGATAAATGTTTAGGATAACTTTTTCTCTCTTTTCATCTTAGGAGCTTCGCATCACGTTGAAAGGATGCTACTATCCCGATATTATCCGCCATATGAGTTGTATCAACAAAGGTTCTGATTAGAGTCATATTACATGAGTTCATTGATTGCTATTAGCGCACATTTTTAAAAAGTGGATTATTGTATGTTTTATTGTTAGTTGGTTTTCAAGTGTAATAGAGGGGATTTATCATATGTATAAGCTCAATTCAGTCGGTAATAAGGCTTTGAAGATGGAACGCAAAGACGATTACACACTGGCCACGCAACACTTGGGATTGTGCATATCAATATTTGTAGCTTTTGTGGCCTTTTACCGGATTTAATAAAAGTTAAATGACTTATTCTTCTAAGTTTTGTAAAACTGCTTGATAATGTACATAAAAAACAATAAAAGATGCGCAGGATGTAAAAAACTTAACTAGAGTAATATTATAGCTTTAACAAAATTGACAAGAGGACCAAAAGTTCTCTAATGAGAAGACATTGACAATTAAACTCTTCCACTGCTTTCTATCTTCTATAAAATTTAAGAAAGTAAGGGAAAAAGAGCATTTTCTTTGCACATAGTGATTGATATTCACAAAATTTCAAAAATTAAGGAAAAAATTAATAACAAAAGTTGACCCGTTCCTTCGAAAAACTTGTCACATATCAGCCATATCGTTCATCCTCCCTCTCATCTCTCCATAACCATGATCCCGGCCGCTCCAAGTGTCTATCAACAAGGCCATCATATCAGTATGATACGGTTAATATATGTTTACTTCACCCCTTAGGCGTATGAATAAGTAATAGCTCTTGTGCCACAAACGTTTAGGAGAAAACGATAGGCTGAAACAACGTGTGGACGCCTTTGTTAGATCTAGTCCAGTAGTTGACATCTCTTATATCCTTTTGTACATTGAGCATGACTATACTTGTTGTAATCTTAGTGGCTTGTTAACTTTTTGGCGACTGCCGAGAACCTAGGGGTGCTCTCTATGCAACTCTTTGCCTTGCTTAGCAACAACTCTTCGGCTTGGACTTTAGCTACACAAGCTGGTAACAGTGAAGACCTTAACATGTTTGGATCCTTAGGTTTGGTTGTCTTAATTTCGTGTAAAGGCAAATTTACTTGTACTGAGAATACAGAATAAACCGGCCTATGATCTGAGAACTTTGATTCACCCCTTACATATGACATTTGCTTTAGTCCTTCGCCTTTCCACAGGATTCGGTCACACCTATTATCATAACCACATACAAAAATCAGTAAGTCTTACAACAGTCAAGATCGTGTTAAACCACAAGTTATATATCTAAGCATTGTGGGATCCATAAGGCCAAAAATCAAAGGAATAACAAAAATCAACTTTCAATGTGTGATGTTCTTTCAAAGTCAAAATGACACTCAAATGAACATTTTATTGAGCAAGTGGTTTAAGATTCACATGCTTTAAAATTTTGATTATTCTAACATGAAAAGACAGTTGACCAAATCAAGTTGCATTAAGTCAACATGTGCTTGCAATTAATTTCAATTCACATTAATTTTTAATTCTCCTAGTTTTTTTTTTGGACCACAGATTTAAAACACAACTATAATTGATCTTCAGATCTTACCAAGCCGGTGTACGTCTTTTTTCTTTAGGTGTAGAACTTTGCGCAACGTAATTATCAGAGTTGGTGATGTATTTATACGTAGGAGCGAAACATATCTTGCCCTCTTCCCACCCCTTGAAAATGCGACCAGCCTTTTGCTCTATTTTCAACTGTAAACAGTAGTTTTAGTAATTAGTTGCAATTAATACAATGTAGAACAAATTATTCATTTAAAGAAAGTCGTAAGCAAGGTGGCTTATTCACCTGATCTTTCTCTATAAGTGCTTGCCAATCGTTTCTTTGTAGGGATTCTAGCAAGTCATCAGAGGTAGATGACAAACGATAATTCAAATCCCCAAGCCAAATTATTTTTCTACATGTCAAAAAAATATAATTATAAAATATGAATAAGTGATCAAGTAAAAGAACCATGGAAATAGAACAGATGAAAAGAAATCTTACTCATGGCCCAAAATATTTTCCGGGGGAACAGGTTTTCCAAGTGTTCTATATGAACGAGAAAATCTTGTCTTTTTCAGGATTTCTATTACGTCCGAGTTTCTCTTAAACTCGTCCCCTTCTTTCTCTCCCGAGGCCAGATGAGTGCAAACGAAGCAAAATGTAGTACGATGTAATGTCATACTAATGGAAATGGACCCCTAAAGAACAAGGTACAAAAACATGTTTAGAACAAAAAGTTAAATGAATCAAAACAAACATAAACTATGAAAGTATGATTTATGGTTAATTATGCTACCTTATTTCCGAGATATCCCATAATGCCTCTTCCAACACACGACACCTTTAAATCACTAACATATTGACACAAATCTTTGCGTACGAACACACAAAGAAATATTCCAACCATTTGCTTACTCACAACTAAGCGAAACCCTGGATTTGCATCATTAGCCGCACTATTATCATCACATAAGTCACCAAAATTTGTTTCAAAAAACTTTTCTTGACCAAGTTCATCTTCAAGAGATAAAAGATCAGAGAAGCTAGCTCTTGGCTTTAGAGTTGACTGATTGTTGTGGTCAACGTTTGTGGTTGAATTGTAATTAATTGGAAGTCCAGGGTTATTCAAGGCTTCATGAATTAGTGATAGCCACTTGGCTGCTGGGCTTCTGTTCTCAGTGCCCAGTACGTTGCCTGCATTAAGTGGTACAATCTCTTGAAACCTGTTAAATGTAGAGGGTACAAAGGTCAAACAACAATTTAGATTAATATTTCTTTTTAATGATGCTTTTTTTTTTCTCAAGCCCGGTTACCCCGATAAGAGTTTAGAGTTGAGCCGTGGCTTGAGCACATGTTTATAGTCTATTGAAAAGTCTTTCAAAAGATCTAAGAAATGATGGCCAAAAATTGATGGGTTCGTTATCAATTACATATCTTATAAGAAAGATGAAACCTAAGCATACCCAATGACATAAATATCGGCACGGGACGAAGTTCTAAGAAACTCCTTCACATCCAAGTCTTTGTGTGGGGAGTTTCCACCAACATTCCATGTCCCAACAAACATGCTATAATTAAAAAGAGAAAGCATTTTGATTAGTACTCTAGGAGAAATTACTGTTTTACTGTTAGTTGTTTTTATCTTATAAACATGAGCATGACTAATTTTGCAATACCTCAAATCAGTTTTCTCTTGTTTCGGCCGGCCAATATCGTCATTTCTCAACCATTCTTCTGTAGTAAAAAAGAATAATAATATGTCAAAAACTACAATATGTAAAACAGGTGAGTCGTTATCTGGTGGAAAATGAAATAAAGTTTTACTTTTTTTCTTTTAAAAATATGATAATAAGTGTACACTTAAAAAATGCATAATTTTCACCGATCAAATATAAATAAAATGTATACAGATACTAAAGTCTCTCTAAGTTGTTTGAAATATCAAATGAACATCAATTTTGTGAAAACAAAAAGAGCATAACGATATCTAATTTTTTGTTTTACTATTTCGGTTATTTATTTATTTTATCTTTTTTAGTTTCTGCCGAAGTCTAATCAAATAAAGAAGCTAGCTGTTCGATTTGATAGTTCTGACTACAAATAAGCTAAAAAAATAGTCTGACTCATCCGACGGCTAGAAAAAGGACGGGAAACAGCTATATCAGCCGTCAAATATAAATATAAATAGTAAGAAATCATTTAAGTGAGTATGTACCTGATAACTCCTCCGGTACGACAGCGTATCGACCATCATCTGAACAACTCTTTCTTCTTTCTGATGCAATAAAAAATAAATAACTTTAGTAATTTCATAAAAAAAAAACTTAATTTTACATAGCTAAAATAACTAGATTAGTCAAATCATACCATTTAAAGAAAAATCAGAGTGAAAACCATCTGCTCCTTTTTTTAGGTTCAACCATTTTCTCATGTTCATTTTTGCCCATGATCCCTGCAACCATAATATATTAGTACAAGTTTTATTTCATAGTAACATGTTTACATATTATCCAGATCATCAAACCAGAAAATAAACAAACCTTTGAATGTCGAATGCTTTCGGTTTTCATTATAATAACGTTGAAATCGCGCGTTTAAACCTAAGGAAAGCAAACAAGCTTAAGTTTATTTATTTAAACATATAAACAAACCTTGACTATATATCAATGCATAGAAACAGTAAATACAATAAGACCACTGACTAAAAAATGTTATGGACAGATATTTTCTTAGCTAAATATTATGATAAAATATTTTATTAGTGGAAAAAAAGTTATTAATCACCTAGTGGCATAATTAAATCTCAATCAATTGTGGCTGATATTTGTTGCAGTAAATAAAAATACTTATATTAGTGAAAACAAGTTATTATTAATAACCTAGTTGCATAAATCTCAATCAACTGGTGACGAGTATTGTGGCTAATATTTGTTACACTAAATATTATTTTATACAAATTAAAAACTACTCAATTAATGCAAAACAAGCTTAAAAAACAACCAGTTGCAGCCAAAATGGAGACAACGTATTATGGCAGTACCTTGCACACACAAATTTCCATTTTAAAATATTTCATATTTCAACAGAAAAAAAAAATTCGAAGGAATATGTTCCTTAAAAAAACTTATAAAATTATTTCAAATGTTTAGATGCATGTATTAAATAGAGACTACAAAATAAAGTTACTTTAAGGTAAAGTTCAAGTAATTTAGAAAATTAATATTAGAGATACAGATATAAGCCAGATAGTTGCTTTATATTGAAGATCATGAAAAAAATATAATATAATTCTGAACAAGACTTTACAGAGTAGAAAACATAAGGTGGTGGTGGATGGATGAACAAACACTTAGAATATTTTCATGATGTTAAGATCTGGGATGCTTCCATATTATCAAAACAATAAAATTATCACAACCCCATTATTAAAATCACATCTTTTTAATTATTCTTCGTAGTATAATACAGCTTACAATTATACGCATAGTATTAAAATATGAAGATTAAATAACATTCATCTTTTAGCATGTTTGTGTTTAGTAAAACTAGTTGAATCTAGGTGAAAAAAAGGAAACTAGTTATGATTCAAGAAACATGAAAACATAATATGGTTTTGTTGATGAACATAAAATGAAAAGATCATGGACTAAAATAGTGTAAAATGTGAATAGATCATAAGGTTGACATAAGGAAAGACTTACATGCACATAAGCAAAGATTGGTTTATTTGTTCTTGTTTGGTTGTTGATCATGTATTAAAGTGTGTGTGTTTTATGAGAGTGTATGTGGATTGGTTAAGAAGATGGAGGTTTGAGATTTGTGGGCGTTTTCCTCGGAAAATGAAAAAGGGGCAGTTGCTTCACCTTATTTATACACAGAGACACTTCTATTTATTTTCGAAGTCATGGCAAAGTGGGGTACGGACTGGGGGTTATTATGGTCATGTGGACATGTTATTTTTACTTTTAAGTACAACTTTTTAAAGAAAAACTGATAAACAAAATACTCCACTTTCCACCCGAAATTGTTTTCCGCGTGAAATAACGTATAGATTAGGAATGGCTAATGTTTAGTGTTAAAAGTACGAAGTTTATTTTCTTTTTCCAACGTTACCAAAAACAAACATTAAAATCATTACACTAAAAAATTACTATTATCTCCGTTCCAAAATTATTGTCCACTATTTTATTTTGAGTTTTCTCAAAATAATTGTCCTCTTTCAAAAATAGATATGAAATTTAGTTCGAGTTCATATTACCCTTACTTGAGGTTATTATTACAAACATTAAAGGAGTTTTAAATTAATTAGTTAAAGGTAAAATTGTAATTCTGCAAAAAGTAAGAAAAAAAAACTATAATGATGATGTTTTTCTTAAACTGTGTGTTTCTTGTCTTTCTACAATAATTTTGAGACGGATGGAGTAATAAAAAGGTTGTTTTTTTATGGTGTTGCCAATTGACATAAGCATGGCGCTAGGCAAACGGAAACTAACGGCAAAATGAGGTGGCGACAATGTCAAGAGGCTTTGTCGCCGGAAAAGACATAAAACGGCTTGGCTTGCCTGACTCAACACCACTCCCCTAATCATAACACCAAATAACACCACTCACCTCTTTATTTTCATAAAACACCCTAAACAATTATTTCATTCTTTTAACAAACTAACCATTTCATTCATAATTAAACATACAAATTACATAAAATAAAACACATTACGAATTAAAAAAAAACATTACGAATTAAAAAAAAATATACATTACGAAATAAAAAAAACATTACGAAATTAAAAAAAAAACATTACGAAATTAAAAAAAAAACTACTTGTCTCGTCTATCGTCGTCCTCTTCACCCAAATCATTTTTCCATTTTTTGTTTTTGATCAATTTTTTTGCTTCTTGATCCAATAGGCTTCGTCTTCGTCCAAATCCTTGGTGCTAGTAGCTAGAAACCTCAACTCCTCCAACCGCATTAGTGTGCGGTCTTTTTCGGCTTGAGCTTCGAAAGCCCTTTCGGCGGCTTCCCGTTTCAAACGAAGCTCCTGCTCCATTAGCTCCGCGAATTGGGCCGACGCGCTACTTCTACCGGTGCTCGCCGTTGCGTCGGATTTGCTTTTCTTGGCGGGCCGTTGTTTGCCAGGGCGGAGTGGTCGTGATCGTGACTGAATAGATCTCCTGCTAGCCCCCGGGGACGAGTCTCCGTTAAGTCCAAAACTTAGTTCCGTTGCGTCCCATTTTCGGGGTGGTTAAACCACAAAAACGGCCCACCATCTTCTTGAGAAAAAACGCGACCAACCTCTTATGCCCCGACATCGGTAAATACTTTGAGCCCGATTTCAAATAATCCAACATCGTTTTCGCACTTTTCACCCAAAACGTTTAGGCCCGTTTTGTAACGCGGGCGTTGAACTTTTTGGGCAAATTGTGCAATCAAACGTATGCCATACTAGTCAACATATCCTTCGTACGGTTTTGAAAATTTTATCGAATTGACTCGTTCAAACCCGTTACCAAAGACGTCTCATGCTTTTGTGACATCCGACATTTATTATCTTCGGAAACGGCCGACGTACATGTTGCAGAGCAATTCTGTCTTCGACCGGTAGCCAACGGCCCACTTGCTACCGGCTCTTGGGGCCTCGTCCTCAACATTTTTTTTCCCTTTCGGCCATTTTTTCTTGCGACCCGCCTTTTTTTGACGAATCGGCTTGTTGAGGGTTGAAGAGTGTTTGGGAAAGATTCTGATTGGAATGATGGTGGGTTTTGTTGTAGATTATCTAAAACACGTTTAGGGATTTGTGGATTGTTGCCATCGGAAAAAAAGCTTGTTGTTGTTTCCTTGTTGGTAATTGTTTTTGAAACTGTTCACGGCGTCAACGGACCCTGTGAGGAGATACAATGAAACTGTGTCTGGGAAATTTCAGAATTTTTTTTTATTGCTAAAAAGATGTATGTTTATCATTTGAAAGTGGTGAATTTGTATGTGAATTTTGTATTTATAATGTGTTGTATATGTAGTGAGTTGAGTGAGGGGGTAAAATAATTTTTTTTTTTTTTTAAATCAGCCGTTTTAGGGGGTAAAATGAAAAAAAATTTAATTTTTATTTTTATAAATACTAGCCGTTAGGGCAAAAAAAAAAAACAAAAAAAAAAAAAATGAAACATTTCAAAAATTGGGGGGAAAGAGAACAATTATAAAATTTAGCCGAATTCTGCAAAAAGTAAGAAAAAAAACTATAATGATGATGTTTTTCTTAAACTGTGTGTTTCTTGTCTTTTTACAATAATTTTGAGACGGATGGAGTAATAAAAAGGTTGTTTTTTTATGGTGTTGCCAATTGACATAAGCATGGCGCTAGGCAAACGGAAACTAACGGCAAAATGAGGTGGCGACAATGTCAAGAGGCTTTGTCGCCGGAAAAGACATAAAACGGCTTGGCTTGCCTGACTCCACATCCTCTACCTAAGCTAAGAAGGTTTCTATGTGATCATGTGTTATAAATTTTGTTTATCAACGAATTTTTTAAGTAAACCATCTGGGCTAGCTCAGACGGCCACTAAGGGTAACTTAACTTTGGGGAGGTTGTTACCACACGCGGGAGGTTTCGGGTTCGAGTATCTCCGTGGGGGTTTTCCTTTAGGAGCGAAAAAATGAGTGGGGCTTATCTCCTAAGGCGAATGTTCGAGTCTTGCATACTGCCCAATTAAATGTCACTGTGAGCTCGAATCACTAACAACTAACTAGCTGTTTAAAAATAAATAAAAAAACGTATTTTTTAAGTATTTTTTTGTTAATAGCGTTTTTATATTTTATTTTCATCTTTTTTTTTCTATTTGTCTTTGTCAATTTGTTGGATAGAGCATGTCCCACGACTCTTTTGCGATCATACTCTTCATTGGTAATTTACGAGGAAGTTGTGAATTTGGGATTACAAGTCATCATGTGCAATTGTGCATCTCATTAAACTTGTAACACAAAAATTTTGAACACTGTACATTCCATGAAATTCATGATTTTTAACATTATTCAACATTAAACAGGAAAAATGCACATAGTTTACGGACACCCCCGAGGTTTCTTATCGGCCCGCCAGTGTTGTGGAGAATACATGCAAAAAAGGTCGCATTATTTGTTTTTTTGAGAAATGTGGGTAATATGGTTTAGTGAAATGTAAATGACTAGTCTATAACTGAGATGTTGCTTTCTTGAGCCCTTTCTGTGGTAAAAACTACAGTACAAACATCTTGCATCGTGTGTAACATTTGCAACAAAAGAAAAGGATTGTACACTAGGAGATAGTCGTACGTGGGGCATGGAGGTAGAGTAATTACTAATCAGGTATGGGGTTAAGGGTAAAGTAGTCATTTTTTATTCAATAACCGAAATGCATTTTCTGGTTTCTGCTTGTTATTTTGTGGTCAGAAATATGCTGAATAGTATGTAGTCCATTTAAGCATGGTGTAGACAAGAGCGGCGTGGGGTGTGTAACAGGGGTATATCAGTCATTTTTTATTGGCTGTTGACTTCTCCTTTGTAACTTTGTGGTTAAGAATAGGGTTTTAGCGGTATAATAGCAACGTATTTTCACTAATGTATCGTTTTCAAACGTGAACTTTTTTCTGTTTTACTCAATGTAAAATATGTTTTGGTTTTGTGTTAATTTGCTCCGTAACACTTGTTTTACCGGCACCACTACCTTATTTTCTTTTTTTATTCATTTTTACAAAATTATTTTTTTTCTTTATTGTATATCTTTTAGAATAATGTTATTTTCGTCATTTTTTAGATTTATTCTTATAAATTCATATTTAGCTAAATTTTGTTTTTCTTCCGCCGTGTTCTTTTAGTATTATAGAACTAGGATAGAATTTTTAGATTTCGTTTAGTATTTTTAAAACAGCTTTAATGAGAAAATCATAAAAAAATATTTTTGTAGATTTTAAAACTCAATTGTTATTTCTATATATTAGTATTTATAAAGTTTTAGTTTGGGCAAATTACTTGGAAATGTATCCAACTTACCACTTTTTATAATGTTGTGTAGTCAACTATTTTTTACTATTAAGTCATTAAACATTTGAATTCGACTATTGTATGTATTTTGCCCTTATGTAATGACCAATTTACCCTTCACGGTTAACTGGTTGTTAAAAACATAAGGGTAAAATAGTCACCCACTACATACAATAGACGAAATTTAAAAGTTTGGTCATTTAATAGAAAAAAAAATAGTTGACTACACAACATTATAAAAAGTGATAAGTTTGATACATTTTCAAGCAAGTTGCCCTTTTAGTTTTTTAATGTTTTTGGATTTTACTTCAAAAGTTTTACAAATATTTTCATTTTTATTAAATTTTTTAGTTTTAATAAAAAAATCTTTTTATTTTTAATAATCTATTTAACAAATTAAGCATTAATCTTTAACTTTAGTAACTCAAGCATAGTTTACATATAAAGTACACACTATTTTTTTTAACTTGGGTGATTTTTGATTTTTTTAAACTTAATTTATATATAAAACAAACATTATTTGGAATGTTTATTATCTAATTTGACAGTCAAAATCCGTTAAAAAGGATCAAACTTGTTGGTCCTTAGGAATGTGATATAAAGTTTATCAATTTAAATTTAATCACGTTCCATAGCAACGAAGTGAGTTTTAAACAAATATATATAAGCAATATAAAGAACAAGTTTAAAACACACAGAAGTACTTTTCAACTTATAGACTTTTATTAGAATCAAATAAATAATCTATAACACACCTTGCTTGCGGAATAGCAAGGTGGTTGAATGACAATTGGGGTGTTATCTCCATCGAACTTATTCTCTAACCAAAGTTATGAGAAATAAGAAAACAAACTTGTTATGACTAAACTAAAGCTTTAGCTTTCAGTAGTACGAGTCAGTTTGTTTGAGAGATAAATGAACTCTTTAATGCGTATCACATTAATTGGAAGAGATAACATTTACTCTTGGAATCTCTTTCCTTTTATAGACAAAGGGATTAGGGTTTACTCTCTCCATCCCATATTAAGTGTCTAGTTTGACTTTTTGAGGTCTTTTTTCATCAACTTTGACCGTAAATATTTGTGTTTGTGTTATATAATACTTAATAAAAGTTATACCAATGAAAAATACATTGAAAACCCTATCAATTCTTATATTTTGCATCAAGTATCATATAACATAATAAGAAATAGTTAAGGTCAAATATGTAGAAAAAAGACTTGAAAAAATCAAACTGGACACTTAATGTGGGACGAAGGTAGTACAAGTTAACCTAATACACATGTCAAGCATTAAATTGGTGGTTGAGTTGCCATTTAATGTACACATGCTTTATAGTACCAGGTACAGTCCTTTAAGGAAAGTTGATGTACTTTTATACCAACTTTAGAAGTAACATTTTCCAAGGAGATTTGAAGAATACTAGAAATCATAAGATCAAACCAAGAACAAGAGTGAGATGTGGGTTGTGATGTTAGAGAGAGATTGGATGGAAAATGGATGAATTGTATAAATGAAGTGTATGGAAAAATGGAACAACCAACCCTCTCCAAGACTAGGAGAGGGACTATTTATAGCCTACTTTGGCCGGCCATGGGCTAGAGTGGGTCTCCCATGGGCCTTGGGCCGGACTAGATTACTAATCTAATCTTTATACTAACTACGAGCTAAGACCTGTTACAACTTGGAAGTGACCGACACTTTTCGTGTTTCTAACAAGATTGCTTTATTTCTTTTGACATAAAGCAATCTTTTCCCCGCCTTGTAAACCTTCTAGAAGTGAAACAACACGTTTCAACTTCTGTGAAGGAGATAGACTACGCTCAGCTTAGAATTGACAACCAAGCTAAACTGAAGCTCCAACCAATGGCCTTTTTTAGTTTATGTACCACTGCATAAACTGAAGTAAAGATACTTCCTAATCTTCTAAGGACCTAAAGAGCTGACGCTGAAGAAGCTTTAGCGACTCAAGCTGAAAGACTTCAGCTTGAGAAACACTTAGGGGATTTTATGTTTAAATCTAATGAAAGACTGAAGGGCTCAGGAACTGAACCCAACAATCTCCACCTATTTGAATATACAAATAGCCTAAGTTAAAATCAATTGTCCCGCCCCACCTCCTAACCTGACCTCACCCCAATCTCTCCCCTCCACACACCTGCACTTCTCACAACCCCCACAACCCTCACCACGCAATCGATTCCCACCTCCCCCACCCCCCCCCACCCTTCCTCAGCCCCCCCCCACGCCCCCAACCCCACCCCCACCTACTCCTCAATCCTAGCCCCCCACCAACCCCCTCCCCCCAACCCCTCTCGACCCCCACTCCCCCCACCCCCACCCCCCCACCAAACCCACACCCCCCCCCACCCCATCACATCCAAGCCCCTACCCCCCCTGTCCTTCTCCCACCCCCACCACAGCCCCCCCACCTAGCACCCCCCCCCCCATACCCATCGCCACACGCACCCTGCTCCACACCCCCCCTTTTCCACCACCCAGACCCAGCCCCCCCATACCCCACCCGACACAACCCACCCGAACCCCCCGCCCACTTGCCACCCCCTCCCTACTCCCGCCCTACTAGCCCCCCCCACCCCCACCCACCTCCCCCCGCCCCCATCACCACCTTCACCCACTCCCACCCACCCACCCCAACGCCCCCCCCACCTAACACCACCCCCAACGACCCAGCCACCCACCCATATCCCATCCCTCATATCCGCTCCCCCCACCCCCCACCCTCCGCCAACCCACCCCCCCACCCCAAACAGTCACACCACCACCATCCCCACCCCCCCAACCCCCCCCCCACCCCCCCCAAACTCCCAGACATCATCTCACTCTCCGCACCAATCCCAGTCTCAACACACCTCCCCACCCTACCCCTTAGGCCACCCCCCAGCCTCCACCCCAACCAAAACCCCCCCCCCGCCGATCGCCCCCGAGCCTACCCCACACCAACCACACCCCCAAACCCCCAGTGCCTGCCCCCCCCTATGCCACCACCCACTTTCCCCCACACAACTCCACTCTGGACAACACATCATCACATCTAACGCCCGCCCAACCACCCAAACCTACATACATACCTCCCCAACCACACCCCCACCCACACTACTCTCTCACATACACCCCCACCGCCCACTCCTTCCTCCCACCTCTACCCACCCTCCCCACCCACCAGCCCCCCTAAACACCTCCAGCCCACACCCCACAACACTCCATCCCCTCCATCACCACCCCCCACATCCCCACTCTTCCCTTACCAACCCACCAGTCCATACTCCTCACCCCACCCTTCGCCTCCTAAGCCACACACCCCCCCCCCCACCCCCACTCCATCTCTCCCACACCCACCCCCCTCACCCCCCCCACGCCCACCCCCCATCCCCCCCCGCGCCCGGCCTACGACCCCCTCCAACCCCACCCCGATTCAACACCACCCCCCCTCCCCCCAGCCACCACACCTACAACACCACCCCACCCCCGCCCCCACCCCCCCCACCACCCCGTACTACCCCCACCCCCACAGGCTGCCCTCCTCCCCCCCCACCCAACCCCCCCTCCCATCTACCCGCCACACGTCACCACCCCCCACCCCCCCCCACGCCCCCACTCCGTTTAGCCCCCCCACCTCCCACCCCACCAGGCCCCGCCCACCCGCCACCCCCCCCCACGCCCTAACCTACCCTACCAACCCCCACCCTCTCCCCTACCCCACCATTCTCCCCATCCCCACCTCACCCCCCCCCACCACACCGCACCACCCCCCCCACACACCCTCAACCTCCCCCCTCCTCGACTGTCCACCCCCCGATCGCTAAACCCCGCTTCCCCCAACCCCCACTCCCCCGTCCACCCCCTCATCTCCCACGCCCTTTCTCACCCACCCCCAACCTCATCACACCACCCCCCCTCGCCAACGCCCATCGACTCCCCGACCCTTCCCTCCCTTCGCTTACAGCAGCCAGACACACCCCCCCCTCCCCACCACCTCCTCCCCCCCCCCACCATTCCGTCCCCCCTCGCAAACTACCACCCCCCGCACCCCCCCCACACCTCCCGCACCTACCACCACCCCCCACCTACCCGCACACATCACCCACCCCCCATCCACACCTACGCCCGCCCCCAATGCACCCTCCATCCATCCCCGACCCCCCGCACCTCCCCAACCCACCCACCCCACCCCTCCCCCCGTCCCAACCATCCCAACCTCCACTCCGCCATCTCCCCCCCCCCGCACCAGCCTCACCCACACCACCCCCACCAATCCACGTCCCCACCCCACCCTCCCCACCCCTCCCATCGCCCACCACCCGACCACCCATCACATACTCCCACACACCCGAGACCCCCCTCGCCAATCATCCCACCCCCACCCACCCTCCTATCCACCCTACAACTCCCCAACACCGATGCGCCCCCCCAGTCCCGCCATCCGAACTCTTCCTCAGAATCACACTCCCCACCAACCGCCCCCCACCAGCAAACACGCCCCCACCCTATTCCTTACCCCCCACGACTCGCTACCCCCTACAATGTGCAATTGTGCATCTCATTAAACTTGTAACACAAAAATTTTGAACACTGTACATTCCATGAAATTCATGATTTTTAACATTATTCAACATTAAACAGGAAAAATGCACATAGTTTACGGACACCCCCGAGGTTTCTTATCGGCCCGCCAGTGTTGTGGAGAATACATGCAAAAAAGGTCGCGTTATTTGTTTTTTTAAGAAATGTGGGTAATATGGTTTAGTGAAATGTAAATGACTAGTCTATAACTGAGATGTTGCTTTCTTGAGCCCTTTCTGTGGTAAAAACTACAGTACAAACATCTTGCATCGTGTGTAACATTTGCAACAATAGAAAAGGATTGTACACTAGGAGATAGTCGTACGTGGGGCATGGAGGTAGAGTAATTACTAATCAGGTATGGGGTTAAGGGTAAAGTAGTCATTTTTTATTCAATAACCGAAATGCATTTTCTGGTTTCTGCTTGTTATTTTGTGGTCAGAAATATGCTGAATAGTATGTGTACATTTAAGCATGGCGTAGAGAAGAGTGGTGTGGGGTGTGTAACAGGGGTATATCAGTCATTTTTTATTGGCTGTTGACTTCTCCTTTGTAACTTTGTGGTTAAAAATAGGGTTTTAGGTGTATAATAGCGACATTTTTTCCACTAATGTATCATTTTGAAACGTGAACTTTTTTCTGTTTTACTCAATGTAAAATATGTTTTGGTTTTGTGTTAATTTGCTCCGTAACACTTGTTTTACCGGCACCGCTACCTTATTTTTTTTTATTCATTTTTATAAAAAAAAAAAAAATTATTGTATATCTTTTAGAATAATGTTATTTTCGTTATTTTTTAGATTTATTCTTATAAATTCATATTTAGCTAAATTTTGGTTTTTTCCCGCCGTGTTCTTTTAGTATTATAGAACTTGGATAAAGTTTTTAGAATTTTTAGATTTCGTTTAGTATTTTTAAAACAGCTTTAATGAGAAAATCATAAAAAAAAAATTGTAGATTTTAAAACTCAATTGTTATTTCTATATATTATTATTTATAAAGTTTTTGTTTGGGCAAATTGCTTGGAAATGTATTCAACTTACCACTTTTTATAATGTTGTGTAGTCAACTATTTTTTTCTATTAAGTCATTAAACATTTGAATTCGACTATTGTATGTATTTTGCCCTTATGTAATGACCAATTTACCTTTCACGGTTAACTGGTTTGTTAAAAACCATAGGGGTAAAATAGTCACCCACCACATACAATAGACGAAATTTAAAAGTTTGGTCATTTAATAGAAAAAAAATAGTTGACTACACAATATTATAAAAAATGATAAGTTTGATACATTTTCAAGCAAGTTGCCCTTTTAGTTTTTTTAATGTTTTTGGATTTTACTTCAAAAGTTTTACAAATATTTTCATTTTTATTAAATTTTTTAGTTTTAAAAAAAATTCTTTTTATTTTTAATAATCTGTTTAACAAATTAAGCATTAATCTTTAACTTTAGTAACTCAAGCTTAGTTTACATATAAAGTACACACTATTTTTTTTAACTTGGGTGATTTTTGATTTTTTGAAACTTAATTTATATATAAAATAAACATTATTTGGAATGTTTATTATCTAATTTGACAGTCAAAATCCGTTAAAAGGGATAAAACTTGTTGGTCACTAGGAATGTGATATAAAGTTTATCAATTTAGATTTAATCACATTCCATAGCAACGAAGTGAGTTTTAAGCAAATATATATAAGCAATATAAAGAACAAGTTTAAAACACACAGACGTAATTTTCAATGTATAGACTTTTATTATAATCAAATAAAGAATCTATAACACACCTTGCTTGCGGAATAGCAAGGTGGTTGAATGACAATTGGGGTGTTATCTCCATCGAACTTATTCTCTAACCAAAGTTATAAGAAATAAGAAAACAAACTTGTTATGACTAAACTAAAGATTTAGCTTTCAGTAGTACAAGTCAGTTTGTTTGAGAGATAAATGAATTCTTTAATGTGTATCACATTAATTAGAAGAGATAACATTTACTCTTGGAATCTCTTTTCTTTTATAGACAAAGGGATTAGGGTTTACTCTCTCCGTCCCATATTAAGTGTCCAGTTTGACTTTTTGAGGTCTTTTTTCATCAGCTTTGACCGTAAATATTTGTGTTTGTGTTATATAATACTTAATAAAAGTTATACCAATGAAAAATACATTGAAAACCCTATCAATTCATATATTTTGCATCAAGTATCATATAACATAATAAGAAATAGTTAAGGTCAAAGATGTAGAAAAAAGACTTGAAAAAGTCAAACTGGACACTTAATGTGGGACGGAGGTAGTACAAGTTAACTTAATACACATGTGAAGCATTAAATGGGTGGTTGAGTTACCATTTAATGTACACATGCTTTATAGTACCAGGTACAGTCCTTTAAGGAATGTTGATATACTTCTATACCAACTTTAGAAGTAACATTTTCCAAGGAGATTGCTTTATTTCTTTTGACATAAAGCAATCTTCTCCCCGCCTTGTAAACTTTCTAGAAGTGAAACAACACGTTTCAACTTCTATGAAGGAGATAGACTACGCTCAGCTTAGAATTGTCAACCAAGCTAAACTGAAGCTCCAACCAAGGGCCTTCTTTAGTTTCTGTACCGCTGCATAAACTGAAGTGAAGATACTTTCCAATCTTCTAAGGACCTGAAGAGTTGACGCTGAAGAAGCTTCAGCGACTCAAGCTGAAAGACTTCAGCTTGAGAAACACTTAGGGGATTTTATGTTTAAATCTAATGAAAGACTAAAGGGCTCAGGAACTGAACCCAACAATCTCCCCCTATTTGAATATACAAATAGCCTAAGTTAAAATCAATTGTAAGTGAGAAAAATAACTTCTTCTTACATAATTGATATAAATTGAACAACATAAACTGATAACCTTTCATTCTAACTTTCATTACAATACATTTACAAAAGATAAAGTTATTACAAAAGATTACATTCTATTGCCTTGGCTGCTCAATGACTCTCATCTACTAGAGTGGGTTTAAGTTTCTCTTATCAATTTCAGCAAGCAGAAGAGAACTGAAGGTCCTGGCATGATCATCAAGCCCTGGACCTTGGTGAAGTCTGAAGAAGATTTCTGGTACAGTATATAACATGGTGTTTGAGAAATCTCTAAAGTCTTCAGTGGTAACAAAATCCTGTCTGTGATATGAGTTAAACAAAATCATACTTATAACTGGTTCATTAAGCACAGTACCAGGTAAATGATCTTCATACTGAATTGATGACTTAAGCCTTTTGTTTGCTTTGAAGTAGTCATGGATGTCATCAGTATGTTTTCTTTTCTTATTTGCAATATCATTTAATTTGTCGAGAGGGTCATGTTTTCTTAGAGGGATATCTAAGTTTATACCCAGTTCTGCTTTAGTCGTGTGAATGTAGTCCATTCTTGTACCTGTCTGTTTATAGATGGTTTCCCATCCTTTTCCAGTTCTGTTGGGAGATGCTTTCATCACTTCTCTCCATTCACCAAGGTGCAGATCACTATCTTTGAAATTGAGAATAATTTCACTTGTACCATCCTCTATGTATACTTTGAGTGTAATTGGACCCTTTTTTGTTAAGACATCACAGTTGGTGATTTTTGACACTGTTCTTCTATTCAGCATTTTGTCACAATATCTATCACTGTAACTTGTCATTGTAGTACTTGTTCACCACCTCTAGACCAAGAAGATCAATCAACTCTTCTTTCCTTACCTCACTTTCATGTTTAGTTGCTTTATCTTTGGCATCTTTCTCTATCTTCTTTTGTTGATTGATTTGTTATTCAGTTAGATGGATGTGCTTTCCATCCTCAATGACAAAATCAAACTTCTTTACTTTCTTTATTCTATAAGATTCGACCATTGATCCTGATAGGTGAGTCTCATCATCATCAGAGTCACTTTCAGTACTCTCTTTCACAGCCTCTTCTGAAGACAAGACCTTTTTGCCCTTGTCTTTCCTGATATGCTCCCCTTTAGTTTGAGAAGAGCCTTTTGGTATACTTTGGGGAAAGGGAGATTGCATTTGAGTTGTAGTTGTCGTGATGATTGGTGTTGTAGGTGGTATTGTTGGTTTTGGTTATTGTTTGTTCAGGTTTTCCTTTTCATCTCTTCTTTGAAAAAGATGGAAGATTGTGGCTTGATTTGTGTTCTTCTCCTCCTCAGCAGGTTGAGTGACAGTTTGGCATGCTAAAGGAACACTGTCACCCTTAGTTTTATTTGATGTAATGGCCTAAGCAAACTGATTCAAGGCATTTATGACTTTGTTGAGAAGACTTGGAAGAGCATCCAAGGTCTTCAGCTTAGCCTGAACCATTTCAACTTGTGATGGCACAACAAGAAATTTAGCTGGCAGTTCCCACTGAAGTGTCTTCAGTTCAACAACTTGTGATGTAAGACTAGTGACAGTCTTTGTAAAATCTTCCAGCTTGGGAGAAATTTCTTACAAATCTTCAGGGAGCTCAATTTCCAAGTTGTGAACTTGATTCTTTAACCCTTTTACCTCTTCAGTTAGGTCATTGAATTTGGAGGGAAGATCCTTCAGCTTAGTTGGTAAAGAGCTGCTGAAGTCATAAGCAGATAGAATATTTAAGAATTCAGTTTTTAAAGACTTTACCAGTAGCTCTTTGAGCTGTTCCACATTGGGGATGGAGGGTTGAGCTTTAAGGAAAGCAGCTTCAGCTTTATTCTTCTTAAGTTCCAGTTTGTACTTTTAAGACTGAAGAATGAGTACTTGGTTGGTAAGCTCTTGAACTTGAGAAGACCTGGGAGATGAGGATTTAGGAACTGAAATGTCTTCAGTTTCAACATTTTCAGTAGCATGAATTTCATCATCATCATCATCATCACTATTATTCACAACAATGACAGGATCATCTTCAGGTGAGTCTAGGTCTTTGAAGCTAGGTTGCATATGTGAGACCAGCTTTTCAAGATCTTCTAACTTGATTGTGATGGAGGTTTCTTCCTCAATTTGACTTGCAACCAAGCCGGCCCTTTTTCTTGTGATAGGCTAAGTGAAGACAGTTTCCAACCCTTCACTAACATATTTGGTTTGGTCTGCAAGAACATATGGGTCAGTACCTGCAAATAAGTGATCATATGAAGTGTTTTTGGTTCCTTTATTCATACCCTGTTGTTGAGGTACAAAATCACTAGGAGCAGAATTTTCAGGATCAGCTTCAGTTGTGGAAGCTGTTGAAGCATCATTTCCTGATGCAGACTCAGAGTAAATAATGAAAGATGCTGAATAAATAGGCTCATTTAAATTAAATGTTGACATACCACTACTGAGCTGAGGGTTGGCTCTTGCTTCACTGGTGACCCTTAAAGATGTTGGGCCACCAGTTGTTTGTTGGTCCTCTTTATGCATTCCAATATCCACAGGTGTAGAAACTAGAGGCTGGCTTGGGTTTGAGTCCATGTCCAAGCTGGAATCTTTTCTCTTTTTAGAATGGCCAGTTTTGGAACCAGTGGGTGCCTTAAAGGACCCACCTTTTGTTGCCTCTTTGCTGGACACAGAGGGTTGTTTTAAAGAAGTTAAAGGCTTCTTGTATCCAGTTTGAGCTCTAGGCTTTGTGCCTTGGGAAACACTCTCAGCCTTTGAAGAGGTTTTGGGAGCTTTAAAGACCACTGGCTTATCTGCAGCACATATAGCCAACATGTGGTCTGTGAAGGGAGGTTCTTTAGGTTGGTTGGGCTTCAATGCGCAATTGTTGACACTGAAGACTTGAGTGGGGTATAGTGTAACCTCATCATCCCCATATCCTTCCTTCATCTTATTTATTATCAGTAGGGAGAGAAATTGAGTGTAGGGAACAATATTTTTCCTTTGTTTCTTCTTCAGCTTGATGATGATATCCTCTTAAAATATGTTGGCATAGTCTATGTTAATGCCATTGGCTAGACTATATAGTATAATGGAATCTTTGTTTGTGATTTGATCAAATCCTCCAGTTTTTCCCCCTAAACACTAGATGATCTGTGCCATTAGCAACCTCCACCTAGGAGGAATGAGACTTTTTCTGAGAGTTCCTTTTGCTGAAACCTCTTCCCCGTACCCAATTGTAGGAAACCACTGCCTAACAACATCAATGGATGGTGGTACAACCTATTCACTATAGTGAGGTAGGTAGTGTGCACCTATGGCATTCCTAAAAGTGTTTACCCCTACTTCTCCAAAAATTCCACCAGTGGGGATTGAGAAGAAAACCTTAGAGTTTTCTAGAGCTTTGGCTGAGTACCAAAATTCAGCCAGGTATTCCTTATACATGTTAGGTGATCTGGTAAATGGTTTCCTAAGGCAGCATTTGGAAATGAAATCAGAAACACACTTAAAATAATCCTTATTATTGTGTTCTGGGTAGAGACGAGCAACCTCATTGTTTGTGTTGAGGAGGATGTCTTCGAGATTGAAGCCTACTTGTTTAGCAGCAACGAAGGGTTGTTCTTGTTGTGGAGGATTTTGTTCTTGGTTTGCCATTTTAGGGTTTGGATGATTTGATTTGTTTTTGATGTTTTTTGTGTGTGTTCTTGGTGAAGGATGTGTGATTTATAAGAAGTGGTTTGTGAATGGTGAAATGGGTTTATATGATTGGTTACTTTTTTTCACTTTTTTTCTTTTGAGGGTTTGCTAGTTACCAAGTGGAAGTTGTGAATTTGTGAGAAGTTTTAGGGTTAGGTTTTAACATGTGTGTGAAACTTTGTATTTAATGAAAGTCCTTTCGACATGCCTCTGACACCTAGAACAGTGTACAGCCGTCTGTGCACTGTTAAAGTAGGTGAGAGAAAAAGGTAAGGCCATTCTAACGTTTGAAATTCATCATTTAATAAACTTTTAAATTAGTTAACTTCTTTGTAAGAAATCACTTAATAAAATTATTTAATTTGAAAATCATTTTTTTAACTGACCTTGATTGATGTTTAAAGAATGAACTAGGTTCAGGTTTGATGTCATGTCATGCTGAACTGATTATTGTAATCATCATTATCATTAATCCTCCAGCGAAGGCGACAAAACCACAAATGCTCATGCAAATCCATGAATGAGACATATGTGATTGCTCAGTTACTTCACTCGAGAGACAGCTGTAGATTTAGATAAAATCATTTTATAAATTAAACTAAAGCAATTTAACCAATTTTGTTCAGTTCTTGATTTAACCAATGACTGTGCTCCAGTGAAGGCGAAAAAACCACACATGCTCATGCAAATCCATGAATGAGACATATGTGATTGCTCAGTTACTTCACTTAAGCAAATTAAAGGTTGTATGCAAAAACTGAACTGACAACATATGAAAATTTGTTCAGTTTTGGATAAAGCGTTGAACCTTCAGTTTTCTTTAGTCGGTACTGAAGCTTCAGGTTTTGAATCAATGTTCAGTATCCAGTTCATCAATCAATCTTTTTGAAAGATGATTATCCAGAAGCTTATTTTGAGTACATAATTGGATTGTTTGAGATTGCAATAGCATTTGTTATTACAAACTGTGAATACCTTTTTACATATGATGTCATAGTCAATGAGCTGACTCATGTCCATAGTATGTTGGCACAACATCCAGCAGCAACTATATCTTCAGTTTTAGCTGAGAACATAGCCACTTTATCAGCCAAGCTTGCCTTTTTAGCAACAGACAAGTACCTGAAGTACTTTTCCTGTTCATGTTGCATTTAGCATAGTCAGAGTCTGAGTATCCTTTAGGTCAAACCCTGAATGTTTTGGATACTGAAGACCAAGGCTGAGAAATTAGAAAGTTCTCTTAGCAGCAATAAGGTGGGATTCCTTAGGATTTGCTTGATCTCATTCACAGAGATAAGAGAAACTTGGGTGTCAGGTCTGCTTACAGTTAGGTACATTAGTGATCCAAACATACCTCTGAGCTGAGTCTCACATATGGCTTTGCCATTGAGATCAGGTCCTAACTTGTTAGAGGGTACACCATTGGAGTATTCACTAATGAACCATTTATGACATATATTTTTTTTTCAGCAGATCCTTGACATTTTGGTTGATTAAAATGCTTCTTTCATATTGATTAATCTGAATTTCAAGGAAGTAGGTGAGGACACCTATTATTCTTATTTCATCATTCAGTTTGATTTTTGTATGATAAACAAAGTGGTGTTTATCTTACTTCTTTCAAGCTTGTTTTTTTAGAGGGAGTTTCAAACCATTATTTTAAGACTTGTTCAAGTCCATAACATGGCTTTCCTAATTTGTAGACATGGTTGAGGATTCCACTACTTCTCAAAACTTTAGGGTTTGTTTGTGTATGTGATAAAGGCAGGAGAGACCCTGATTGCTTCAAGTCTTGTTGATCCCTTTTTAACAGATCTTTAATTAGCTTATTAAAGCTTTAGTTGTCTTAGATAGATCAAAAACAACTATGATAGAAAACTTGAGTAATATATAAAGATTATGCGGAATCTAATCTTTATACACTAGAAGAACAATAAAGCAATGTAACAGTAACACAAGATCTTTCTCTTAACTCACAATATATTGAATGATTCACAAAACAACTATATGTTTTGCCTAATAGCTATGACTTTTCTATATCTTTCTAACTATGTCGTAGGGTTCCTTTTATACACTAAGGAAAACCCTAATGGGCTTACAAAACGCGTTAAGTGATCATGCATATCTATTCCTAATATATCTCATGCATATCACATAAGCAGTACTAACTTCTTATACTAACAGTACTAATAAACTAACATTTTGTACTGGCAGTACTAACTATAACTAACAGTACTAACTATTACAACTAGCAGTACTAATGACTTAGTTTATTTTCTTCAATCTTTAGTAGCAGCACAAATCTTCAAATAGCAGTACTAAGTCCTTTCATCAGTATAAACTTGTAGAAGCCCTTAATTCCCAACAATCCTCCCCTAAACTTATGATTTATCTCTAAATCATCAAGTTTCTTGAATTAAAACTTCTTGGCTCTGAGAGGATTCTTCCAAACACTTTAGCTTCTTGGTTTGTTGGCTTCTATGAAGATCTTCATAATTAGATCTCTCGTCATCTCACTATCTTCTTCTACCTGCAGCCTCTGTATGTTCAAAGGGCTACATATTGCTTTCCGAAGCAGACATTATACTATCACGCCTAGCCTTAAGTATTGTTTGATTTTCTTTGTCTAACCACCGACTATGTTTGGTTGATTGTATTGCCGACTTCGTTCGGCTTGTAATACGTACTTTGTAATATAATTTCCTTTTTAGTATAAACCACTCTTTGGTATGCCGGTTTGTTTCTCATAGCCTATTTGTAATGTTTATACATTTGTATCTAGCACTTTAGCATTGATTTATGCCCCCAAAACGCCCTTATGTTTGCTCTTATTATATTGTTTTGTATGATCCGGACGATACATACCGGACCATATCAAAAGACCGAAAGCAAAGTTTTTCGCTAAGTTCGTACACATTACAGGTTGCTTGTGTTTCCTTCCCTCATTAGTTTGGTATAATCTGTTCTCTCACTCGACATTGTTGTTCATAACGGAGTCTATTTGCTCGAAGGGAGGTGTATCATGTGTCTCCTCCTCCGCCTCATACTAAAATTTGCGATGTTTTAACATTTCCTTACCATAATGTGTTTCGTGCTTTATGGGGTAAGTGAGTTCCTTTGTTAATATATGGAGGTAGGCGAGAGCCAAATCCGAGCTATCATGCTGTGATTTTTTTGCCATCATTGTACCTTATCCAACAAAATTTGAATAATTAAAGTAAAAATCAAATACTTTGATATATAAAAAATAGAAGGGCTCTCCGAGGTGAGCTGACACTTTGAAAATGGCTACCTCAGATGGGTTACATAGTGCTATTAGACATATGTCACTATTACAAGCTCATTCAGTTACTCCTACTAGCTTCATGATTGTAATTTGGTTCTGCTTTGCTTGCCGCTTTCCCTTTCTTGCTGCTTCTTGCCTCTTCTATCGATGGTCTTGTTTTGATACCTACCGATACTTCTTAGTTGAGGAATTCCAGCTTTATAGTTGCCAATCCTGTTAACACTTCTGCTTTTAGGTTCAGAATTTTTAGGAGGTGTGTGATTCGGAACCTATAGAATGGGGCTGTTGCATCCAAAATTTATTCTTTGTACTTTCTCTCATGTTTCGTTGTTGGTGTGTGGCTCCCTTCTACCTGAGTAACCAATGTTAATGAATCAATGAAGATGTACAAGTCTTTCATACCTTGATTAGTAGAGGCGGCTAGCCCTGCTAATAATGCCTCACAATCCATGACATGGTTGGGTGAATTCAACTTCAAACGAATGGCATACGAATGCATCTTTTCCTCAGGGCTAACTAGGATAATTCCTACACCCGAACCTTCTTCAATTGTTTCTTTGCCTAAATACAACCGCCAAGCCCTTGGTGTTAGGGTTGATTTTGCTTGAAGCTTCTTGCTTAGGGTGAATGTTCCTCCTTCGTTTGCGTCTGGTGTTCCCTCTACTTGCTCTCCTTGACCGAAGAACTTCTTCATTGCTAACCCTTCAGCTTCCTTTCTTAGGATATACGAGATGTCATATGTACGTATTTCAGCGGCCCATTTTGCTAATCGTCCTTCTTTTCCAGAGAGTTTTAGTATTTCTTCCATTGGTCCATCGGTTACCACCTTAACCTTATGCTTTCTAAAGATTGTTCTCAAGGATCTTGTGGTGTGAATTGGTGCTTGTACCCTTTTTTCCATTGGGATGTAGCATAAATCCATTCCTTATAGAGGTCGACTCACATAGGAAACAGGTATCTGGATTCCTTCCCTCTCTATCAGTAGTACATAACTTATTGTCTCCTTTCTTTGTCGTAGACATAACATCAGAGTCTCTCCTTCTTTGGGGATGGACAATGTTTGCAACTTGCCTAATTTCCTTTTTATCCTTCGAAGAGCTTCTTCAGCTTCATTCGTCCATCCAGCTTCTTTTGCTATCTCCATCCTCGTTCGGGGCCTCACGTATGGGGTGCTTCAGCTCCGCAAGCTTCGGGATGAACTTGCTAATGGCTTTTAGTTGTAGGAATAAGCTTCGTAAATGATTTGTACTTCTTGGGGTAGGTCTTAGGATGATTGCCTATATTCTTTTAGGGTCTGCTCTTAGTCCTTCTTTTGTTACCATGTGGCCAAGGAACTTTCCCTCATTCACTCCGAACGAAGACATGGTCAGATCAATCTTAATGTTTACTCTTCTTAATTTTCTCAATGTTTCTTTAACGTCCTGAATTAGGTTCTGCTCACTTTTGATTTTTATTACTACATCCTTCAAGTGTATTTCCACGTTTAGTCCTCTTTGATCGGCTAAGACCTTTTCTATCATCCTCTGAAGTGTAGCAGGGGAGTTCTTTAATTCTTTTGGCATATGAGTGAAATAATATACTCCTTCTTTCGTATAGAATCCAGTCTTTTCTTTGTCATCTTCTGCCATTCTTATTTGGTTGTATTCTTTCAAAAGTCGGAGGAAACATTTGTACGTATATCCCATTAAAGATGCTAGATCTTCCCCTTCTTCCAAAAAGGGATACATGTCTTTGGAACAAGCTTTGTTAAGACTAGAGTAATCCATCTGTACTTTCCAGGTTCCATTTTCTAGTTTGATTGGTATCGTATTGGTGATCCACTCGGGGTGTCGAACCTTTCTAATTAGTCCTTCCCCTAACCAATGGAACACCCTTTCTTTCAGTGCTAGTCTTCCTTCAGGTGCCATGGGTCGTCTCTTATGAACCACTGGTTTGGCAAGGGATATATTTTTAATTGATGCTCCATGACAAACCGCGGAACGATTGTACTTTCTGATTCGGTCTATACGAATATCTCCATGTTTTCCCGTAGAATGTCTGCCAGCAACTGCTTGCAATTGGTTGTCAACGCGGTTCCCATTGTCACACACTGGTCCGGACGTTCATGGCTGATGGTGAATACTTCCTCTATGTCCTATTTGCTTCGTATTTTTTCAAGCGATACCGGACCCGAACTAGGCCTTCTTCCGGAGTTACTTCTTCATTTTAAGATTACTTGTTCCTTTATCCTGGATATTTGCTCTTCACGTTGACGCCATTGCACCTCCTTCCATGATCCTTGTACCCTTTACAAGTGTTTACATTCTCGCGAAGTCTCTCTACTAGTTTCCATTGTTACAACTCTTTGGTCAGTGGGGAATTTGATCATAGAGTGGATAGCGGAACCTACTGCTCCGAGGCTTCTCATTTTGGTCCTTCCTATTATGATGTTGTAAGGTGAATAACATTTTATTATTGCAAACTCCATTAGCACGGTCTTACTTCTTCCTTCTTTCCCGTGGTTACTCGAAGACTTATTAACCCCGGGGGTGATATGTTTCTCCTGAAAAACCTATCATTGGAGCCTTGCACCTTTTGAGCCTTGACCGGATGTTGATATCAAGGTTTCTGAAGCAGTGTTCATACATAATTTCTGACGAACTTCCACCGTCCACAAGGATCCTTCGGACATGATTTCCTTCTATAATTCCTTCTAATATGATAGGTTCGTCTGTCAATTGACTCTAGGGGATTGCCGAGAAGGTGGGTTCGCTCATTAGACCGAACCTTCCTTCTTCGAAAGGTCTCTTGCGGTTTCCTTCTTCCCTTATCATGTTTATGACCTTCACACTGTTCCTTCCTTAGTTCCTATTCCGTTGGTTATTCCGGCGGATGTCCTTCACTAGATGAGCCAATTTCTTCGAGGCTACAGCTTCCTCTATTTGCTTTTTTAACTGATAACAGTCATTAGTGTTGTGACCTTTGTCCCCATGGTAGTCACATAATTTATTTAAGTTTTACTTTTCGGGAGTTCCAATCAAAGGCGGCGGTTCTGGGAAGCTCACACTTTCCATGGCGAGGATCTCTTTCGGAGTCTTGATAAGTGAGGTGAAAGTATCTTTTCTGGGATAAGGAGTGCATACCCCCATATTCCTTCATGCTTCTCTTGGGCCGCCCCTATTTCTGGCCTTTTCGGGTACTCCGGACCATGCCGGACGAACGTACCCTTTGTCCATTTGAGAAGGACGAACCATTTCTCCTGACCCAGCGGCCACTTCTCCCTTAATGAACGCCCTGACTCTTTCGAACATGTCGTTCATTGTCTTGGGTATCTTGTCATTAAGCTTCTTAGCGAGTTCCGGATGACCATGACCATGCATAAAAGCTGAGATGCGTAAGACCGGAGGAGCCTCCTTTATGTGTGAATTTTCAGACTTGAACTGGTCCATGAAAGCTTGCAAGCCTTCATTCTGCCTCCTCTTGATGCCATGAATTTCTGTCGGGTCTTTAGCATATCTTTTTTGTTGTGAAAATTCTTCCAAGAATTTCTGGCTTAATTCCTCAAAACTATCCACACTTTTAGGGTCCAGGTCGTCAAACCAGTTTCGTGCCGCTCCCCCTAGGGTTTGGAGAAACATTTTACATCAAACAGGCATCGGCCATTCCTTTTTCTCGGTCGCCGCCGAGAAGATACCTAAGTGATCCTCTGGATCCTTGTTTCCTTCGTATACTCTGATGTTCTGAGGGAGTTTTGCCCTCCTATGATATTTGAAATGAGTGATTCTTTGGGTAAAAGGAGTGGGTTTGAGCCTTTTGTAGGGTGAATTCAGGTCCACATAAGCGTCTTCCGAACCTTCCTCATGTTCGGAGTATGAGCTTATCTCTTGGTGTCTGGACCTTTTTCCTCTGGATTTGGACCTTTCCCTTCTTGCTTTCTCATTGGTGGTGCTCCGGTCCTCCAGCCTTCTTGACCTTCTTAAATGTGTCGGCTCATTTTTCTTGGATGGGGTCTTTTGACTTTTACTGGTAGAGCGAGTTTATATGTGGGTGTCGGATGTGCCGGAGGATTCGAGAGAGAATCGATCAGAAAAGCCTTTGGCCAGTGACCTGGCCGGAGCTTCCTTGTCGGAATCGGCATAGGCAAGTTTTCTTGGTGTGGTTTTCATCTTGGCTTGCTGGTCATGTTCTTTGATCATGGTTCTTAATACATCAATGGTTTCTTTTATAAAGGTCGAAGAAGGAGAAGGGGTTTTTTGCGTTTGTAAGTCTGGTTTGGTGGGGCCCCCATGGGTTTCCATTCCTACATCCCTTGTCGCCGCCCTTGAAATTCCTCCTTTATAGGTTGCGGGTCAACCATGCCTTCTTTGATTTTTCTTCTTTTAGGTAGATTGGGATGCCGGGTCCCACGGATGGCGCCAAATGTTGAGGTAAATTTACATAGGCTGCTTGTGCTTGGTAAAAGTGACCTCAGCGATGATAAATGTCAAGTTCAACTTGATTCCTCCGGAGCTTGGTCCTTCGTCTCCTAGTTGAAAGTAAGAAAGAGCACCGTTAGCTCACCCCGGGGTGTGAATCTGATACCAACTCCGGCGTAAGAGTAAGTATGGTGGCATG
>BQNB010080272.1:0-29984 GCA_026074375.1 Tanacetum coccineum
AAAACCGTGGGTGATCATCGGAAGCTGCAACTAAATGAGCTTAACGAGCTTCGAGATCAAGCTTATGAGAATTCATTAATCTACAAGGAGAAAACGAAGAAACTTCGCGACTCAAAGATCAAGAATCGAATCTTCAATGTTGGTGATCAAGTTTTACTCTTCAACACCCGGTTAAAGATATTCTCTGGAAAGCTTAAAACTCGTTGGTCAGGACCTTTTACTATCGCTCAAGATTTTCCTTATGGAACAGTGAAATTATCTCAACCCGGTGGCCCGAATTTCAAAGTAAATGGTCACCGTGTAAAACATTACTTCGGAGGGGACATACCTCCCAAGGTAGTCCCGGATCTCCACACTCTCCCTAAGGATAAATAATTTCAGGGATCGAGTCGAGCTTGCGACTCGGTGACCAAAAACAAGCCGCTTCGTGGGAGTTCACCCCATGCTTATCCTTTTCTATTTTCTTAAATAATGTGTTGTGGCTATCCTTTTCTGGTTTCTTGTTGTTTGTTGTTTGTTGTTTGTTGTGATTTTTGCAGGATTGACCCACCAATTTCTAAAGCCTCTCGTGTCCGGTGTTATATCCCATTTCACTCGAGCTTCTCATCCTTTGTGTGAAATTAGTTTGGGGAAATCCAATATCTTTTCATCTTATCGATTCACGTTTATCTTTGCATAATTCATAAACGGCTTAGATTTACGTAGAGACCCGCCTTTAAACATTGAGGACAATGTTTCATTTTAGTTTGGGGAGGGAATCTATCGATTTGATGTTACCTGCTTATTGTTTTGTTCTTACGTACCCGTTTTCCCACAAAAATAGCAAAAATTTTAAATTTTTAAGTTCTTATTTGTCATTAAAAAAAAGTGTTAAGACACAAATGTAGGTTTTTCGTTGGTAAGAATAAGAAGTAATTTTTGACCCGATCGAACGTGTAGAGTTCTAGCTTTCTCCCTTAACAATTAATGATGATAGTTTGTGCTAGTCTCATGTAGACTTTAAACATGCTAGACTTGAATCGTTAGTAAATAAAGACTTGTGCTAATCTCAAGTAGATTTTAAATATGCCGAGTTGGAATTTATATGGCTAAGCATTCGCGAATTTCTTTATTAGAGATTTTAAATTGCGAAGAACGAGAAATGATAGTGTTATTTATAAGTCATGACATTAAACGTAGAGTAGTTGGTTCTCTTTCAAGCTCATAAGTGTTAATTGTGGCTTTTTCTCCCATTAGCTTGTTTCACCTTTATATATAAATGTTTAATAAATAGAGTTGTGCGGTTTTTTGGTTAATAATTAGCTAATAGAAGTTTTCTTTAGTTCCTTTGTGATTAGGATGAGTACACATCAGGAATACTTAATTTGGCATACTATATGTATCACATTAATAAATATTTTGCTTATTCCTTAAAGAGCCTTAGGGTATATGGGATAAGTAGAATTCAATAATAATCCGAGACTGATAAAAGTTTGCTGTATCTTGCCGGCTCACAACCGATGTTACAGCCTTCTAAAAGGTCGAGGAAGTTACCGAATTTAGTTCGCAAATAATGTTTGTTACCTCATGTCGGGAGGCTTTGGGTTCGATGTTGTTAGCCCTTCTAAAGGACCGAGGTTATAATTATGTTGCTTAATTTTTGTCTTACTTGTGCCTTAAAGAGCCTTATGGGTATATGGTGCAAATAAGAATTGGTTCCAGTATGTCTTAAAGAGCCTAAGGGTATATGACATGAATGGTGCCTTGCTTAAGTAGCCTAATAAAATCTGAATTTTGGTTGCCACGATGTGGACTTTAATCTTGATAACTTTTGATCTTTTGAAAAGGGCTAGGAGCTAATTGTTGCGTTCTTAACCGTTACGCTTTATTTTTGGAATTAATAAGTATCGAAACAAGTCTTAAAGGAGCCTTGGTATAGGAACTTAAGTACATTTGAGTGCAAAAGTAGGAATTTGCCGGGAGGAAAAGT
Source organism: Tanacetum coccineum (assembly GCA_026074375.1). Classification (NCBI taxonomy): domain Eukaryota; kingdom Viridiplantae; phylum Streptophyta; class Magnoliopsida; order Asterales; family Asteraceae; genus Tanacetum; species Tanacetum coccineum. The sequence goes on from BQNB010080272.1 coordinate 1,970, forward strand.
AAGTACACACATTATTATTTATAATGTTAAGTTTGTTTTAGTGTCATGACTTGTAATTAACAATGATCTTGTTTTTAAGCTTAGCATGGGAAAAGTGAAAAAATCGGGGATGATGAAGTTATCTTTTAGACACTTAATTGTGCTTTTTGTTCTATGATCCTAAAAAGTTACCAATGAGGTAATGAAAACAATACCTCATTATGTCTATACAAATTGTTGTTTAGGTAGTAATTATCAAGAGAAATAATCATAAAAAGAGAAAATTCTTAGAAAATAGGAAATGGGTGTTTTATAACTTTGTGATCTCTTAACTATCTCAACAAAAATCTTTGTACTTTTTCAAATGTTTTTAGTTTTGGGGAATTTTTGAGGTATTTGGTTATAAGCATGTGAATATTAGTGGACACACAATGTTTAGTTTGGGGAATTTGATAAGTGTAAATAACTATTCCGTTTGTACCTAGAATACCCAATTAACCAAAACAGACCAAAATGGCAAAACTATTGCTTGTATTTGTGTTTTATGTTGTGCAGGTACGGATATATCAAAAAAATCACAGAAAAAAATCAAAATTCGGGGCAAGCACGGACACGAGAATCAGAAGAGTACAAAGCCGAAGCCAGAAAAGTCAAGCCTCAGTCAAAATCAGCCAAGAAAAGTCAAAGTCAGTCAAAGATGGTCAAACTAAGTCAAACACAAAAGGACAAATCCTCAAAATGTTTCACTTTGGTCCCTCAACTCTCACAAAAGTCTAAAAATGTCCCCTCACCTCTTATTGGGCCCTAGAAAGCTTAATGGGCCTTCTAAACCCTAAATGGGCCTTACCCGGATCCAAGCCCATAACCATAAGCCCAAATCCTAGTCCATTAACCTTTTTATAAAACTCCAGGGACCAAACTTGCATTGTCCCAAAACTTTTCATAACTAGAAAAAGGGAAAAGAAAGACAAGGACCATTTGTGTAAAATCCCAAAGTTATAACAGTTTTTAACTATCAAAAAATGGGCGCGAAGCCTTTTTACTATTCATCATCACCAACAATCCACCACTCAGTTAAAAATAGCCGGAGCTCTTTTAACGTGGAATACAAGCTCAGGTTTGCCGCCGTGAGGGGCGAGCAAGGGCAAATAGAAATCAAGAGGTGCGATAGTCAATTCATGAGCTCCTAAACACAATGGCAAGGACAAATCAGTCATATCAATGGACTAATCAAAGTTCACTCAAGCTCATAACCACTTGTTCAGCTATGGTAAGCAACAAGAATGTGGGATGTGCACTCTAAACTCACTCATAAAGAAAGCACAAGCTGTCACATCAAGGAATGACAGCTTGCAATCTGAGGATGCAACAATATGATCTTAACAGTAAAATCATTCTCAAATGATTGGATAAATAAAAGGTGGTGATTTAAAGGAGCGGGGGAATGGCTCAAGAGGCTAGAAGGATCCAAGGCAGCCTATAAATAGGGCCTTACTCTTCACACACACACGTAGCTTTTAGGATAGATTTTAGCTTAATTTCACTTTTAGCTTAATTTTACTTTTTTTTTTATTTGTTATTTCCTTTAGATAATTGTAATCAAGTTTTCTATTAATGAATTCAGTTGTTTTTAATCTCTTTTAAGCTCTCTTGTTAACTAAATAAGCTCTTATTTTACCTTAAACTGTTAAGCTAAATAGCCATAAGCTACTCATAAGCTCTTTCAGTCTATAAGCTGAAATAGAGCTTAATCAAGTCAGAATTAATACTTTCCAAACCTTAAAACAATCTAACTTACATTTACCATGAAATTCATTGGAATTGAGCTTTTGGAAGAGGGATCTAAAAGGGAAGGATCCCTATGGACTTATATACCCCCCCCCCCCGCCCCCCCCCCCCCCCCCCCCCCCCCCCCCCCATAGCTTATTAATAAGCTAGGGAGCTTGTAGCTGCCATATTGGTTTCCTCTTGTTTAGCTAGAGGCATTGTAAGTTTTTCCTTTAATTTTTGCCTCTTTGATTATTAGTTTTATAGCTTCCTTAAAACTTAGATGGCTATTTGCTTTATTCATTTGCTTATTAATGAATATTTGTGCCCCCCCCCCCGTTTTGTCTTAACTAGCTTAATGATCATATTTGCCTGGTTTAATATACGTATTATATATTATTATATATATTTTTGAGAGTGAATTTTCCTTAGGGAATTTTCTTAATTGCTCTTAGGTTTATATTATATTGTGATATATTTTACGTGTATAGAACTTTACACACCATCTAGCTAATTGGTTGATTGCACCAAAGTTCAGATGAGACAGACGTCGGTGCCATAGCTAGGACTTAGTCGTTGAGGCCTTTGACAAGAGACATATAGGAGAGGACGCCATCATATCTCCAAGAGACAGAGTATACAGATTGTTGCCTCGAGATCCAGTCAATAGATCAACACCTTCTAGATTATGAATGAAGCAGGTGTGTTGACGAAAAGCTACTTCAAGGTTTGAATCACAGAATTTCCCAACGAAGAATATGTTGTGTCCAAGTCCTTCTACGTAGTAAACCCTTGATATCGTAACATTCCCAATCTGATAATCACCATATCCTAATATCTTTGCCACGTGATCATTTCCGAATTTGATAGTACCCAAAAATTTATAAACAAAATTGGTGAGCTGAGAGCGATCTTCGGTCATATTGGAGCAGCCGGAGTCCAAATACCAGAGAACAATTTAGACGACCTGCATTCATCAAGAGAGGAAGATGGAACATCAGAAACTATGGATCCCTAGTAGATACAGATTTAAGAACCTTAGATTTTCTAGTAGGAACATTAGTTTTAGATTTCCTAGGTTTTCGTGAGTAAACCAATGTTATGACAGGTTTAGGTATTTCATTATCTAGAACAGTTGGTTTCCTAAGGGGCACTTCAGTATTTGTAGTAATCCTAGTTAAAGGGCACGCATTTCCTACTATAGTGAAGGTCCGACCAGTAGGTCTCCAGATATATCCAATATGTGTAAACACATTTCCTGTTGGTTTCCAAACTTTTCTCTTTGAACTTTTCTTAATAGATTTAGATTTTACATGAGCATTCACATTATTGATAAAATCAAGAACACATAAATCATGATTATCAAAAAGCATATAACCATTACACTTAACACATTTAAGTTCAGAATTCGCATTAAGCTTAGAATGCTGCACATTAGCAGTTCCTTTAGGTGCAACAACACAGTCTTTATTTTTCAAACTAGATGTAACTTTCCTAGGGTGGGCTTCTACTTTATTCTTCTGAGTACTACTTGGTGTTTGCTGAATCTTATCTTTCTTTGTATTATCTGAAGGCTGTGATCCGCTAGCACTAGTAGACGGTTTTACTCCTGTAGAAGTTAAACATAGGTTTGTTAGAAACTAGGTTTGATGTTGAGGCTGTTTTTGTGATTGTGTTTCTTGAGGATGTGACAGACTCAGTGAATCTTACTCTTTTTTCCTTGTTCTTTGGGGTCACAACCATTAATTTTCCATCAGTATTATTGATACTAGGGCAGGTTTTACTGATGTTTGTAAGAAACTCCTGAATTAGTTTAGATACCTAGGCATAATTCTAAGGAATGATTCTAGTAGATATTTGATTTAACCTGTTCAATAGATCCTTAAGAATGTAGCTTTTCCTGATGTGTGCTTTAATATAGCAGAAGTGAGCTGTCTTCTTTATTCAACAAACTTAGGGGTTATTGGTTCCACATCAACTTACAAAGCATCTCTGAATAATAGTGTTGGGTGTTCGTTAACGCATTATCAACTAGAGCTTTTCCGTTAATTTTTCTTAAATCATCCTTGAGAGCTGTAATTACCAAAACTTTTTGCTGAAGACTAGCATTTAAATCAGAGATTTCCACAGACTTTAGATTGACTTGATTAATTAAATCTTCACATTGTTCTTTTGATCGAATACGTGATGGTTTAATTGAGTCATAAAGTTGCTTATAGGTCTGTTTCAAATGCTCATTCTCAGCAATAAGCTTTGACACCCTATGATCCAATTTGATATTTATTGTTTCAATCTCCTCTAAGTCCTTTTTGATCTTATCCTCATTCATTTTCCACTTAGAGATTTAATTATCTCTTTCAACTTCTTTATGACTGTGTCTTTCTCTTGGGACTGAGCTTTCAATTCAAACAATTGATCAAAACTTAGAGCACTTTGATTTGAAACATAATTGTCCCTTTGAAAAATTTTCTAATTAAGTTGAGTATCAACTTCGAAAGAGATGCAATGTTTTTCAAGAGTGGTAAAACTTTTGAACAATTTATCGTAATTCTCTTTTTCAATGAAATTCTTTTTTTTGAGAAGCTCAGTCTCAAGTGTTAGACACTTTTCACATGCATGCACATTCACAGAAGCATTATCCACACAAGAATTCATAATTATGTTCATAATATCTTTGTTAATAACTTGTTCCAAGAGTCGTTCGTTTTCGTTCAAAACTTTATTCATTTTAACTTCAAACGTTTTTGATTCTAAACGATATTGTTCTACAGCCTGTTCCATTTGATGAAAGACATTTTGGACTTTAGAAAGTTCATTAATCAAATATTGATTGAATGTATTAAATAAGTCCTTCAGAGCTTTTATAAATGGAATTATTTCATCTCTAAAACAAGCTTTTGTATGTTCGAACCCCCACGAGCCCTCAGTGACAATTGTGGCCATGGTTCTTTCTTTGACAACCACGTCAAAACCAGCGAGATGGTGTTTAAGTTTCTTTAAACTCGTATTAACCATGCTGACTTTAGGAAGTTCTTTTGGAACCTCAATGTTGGTGGGTCTACTAGAAAGAGAGGGTTTTGGAGAATTCACAGAATTCTGAGACCAAAAGGCTTGTTCAGCAGATAATTCAGTTTGTGGAACAAATCGTGTTTCAAATCTTAGAATAGTTGATTTAAGAACAGTTAATCGTTGGGTGTTGTAGTTATTAATTTCTTTTCTAAATCATAGGATCTTAAATCTCAAAAATCAATCCTTAAAACTTCAATTGAAGATCAAATCAACATCAATAATCATTCCTAACATCTCAAAGATCATCAATTGTAAGTCATTTCACTTATTTTCTTTCGATTTGAGTCTAGGGTTCATGATGAACACCAAAAATTGAAATTGGGTATTTTCCATTTTTCTTTCAATTTTGTTCAATTAAAACCACTAGGATACAATGTATAACTAATATGCTTCCCGTAGATATAGGATTTGCATACATTGATGAAGTTTGTTGAAAAATTATTTTTGAACCAAAACCCCAATTTCATCTTACAAATCACTCACGTTAGGAACACAATAAAACTGTTGTTATGCATTGTTAATCCAATTCAAAAACGTTTTTAAACACATGCATAATGATCTCATGAACAAATTTTGAGATACATAATTCATATGTATTTTTCGACTTGTTTGGTTGAGCAAAATCAAACTAAGGAGCGTTTGGGTTAACTCTTAGGATTTTATATTTAGGTCGAGTTAATCATTGCTCCACATTTGTTGCATATAGGCACACACTAGACATCTTGTTAAGTAAAGGAACCTTACTAAAATTATCTTCTTTTAATTATAGGTGAAATGAATTTGGAAGAAGAATTATGGTACACTAAATCATACATCCCAACAATCTCTGATGAAAACTATATTCCTGATATCTTAAAACCCATCATTAGAAACATATAATGTAGATCAATTCATGAAGGTCGCCCTATATCCCATGAATTTACTAAATACGATAATATTCAAAATCTCTTTCAAATTATCAAACTTGGAAAAATATACGAACTCCATGAAGGAATTTGTTCAAGATTTCTACTTGAATTCTACTCTTCAATAGAAATTACCAAAGATGAGAATCAAAACATTTTCTTAACATTTTGGGCTTTGAAGAGAACATTTAAGTTCTCACTCAAATCATTTGCCTCAATTCTCTCCATTCCAAGAAAAGGAGAGTGTTTTTATTCTAAAGAATCCTCTTTTGACACATTGAAAATGAATCAAGAGTCAAACACACCTTATCAAACACACATTGCAACACCAATGGAAATCATTCAATCAATCACAACAACCGGACAAACAATTTTTCCAAACAAAATCCTCAAAGAAGAACTTCGTCAAGACATGAGATCTTGGAATGAAATCATTCAAGATAATGCCTTTGGCACTAAAAATGAATCACCATTTCTTACCGCATCATCATGTCACATGATGTATTGCATCTTAGCAAGTACTCCTTTTAACTTTGCCTACTTTCTAACCAAACGAGTTGAAAAGATTACAAAAATCAACCAAATTCTCTAATGCCATATGGAATGATTCTAAATCGTCTATATGAACATATCATAAAAATTAATCCTCATCTACGAAAATCAAAATACAACTCATATTGGGGATGCATGAAACCTTGGGTTCATCCCACTCATCTTCAATCCATCATCTATATATCTTCTGATGAAGTCTCAAGTGATGATTCAAATGCTAGTTAAGATTTATCTTGGTATAATTAACTACTTGGGTTTTTAGTTGTTCAATCACAGATAATATCAGTGCATCTTGTCGTGAAGAAGAGTTAGAATTCTGAACAGCTGCCTGTTGTGATTCAATCACATATTGAGAATAAGGAATGATATTGCTATCACTGGTTATTTCAGTGTCTGAATGGTTCACAACATTCGACTGTTCAGAAGATGGCATCGCCTGCACAGCGTGATTAGTCATATTATTATTCATATTATCATGATTGTGTACCTCAGCGAGAGCATCTGAACCATAATGAGATAAATTCGCCATGAGAGCAACTTTGGCAGTGTTAAGTTCATTACAATCAGAGTCATATGCATCCAAATCATCAGCTGGATAAGCAGCATTATGGGTAATGACAGTCTGTGTGGCTTGACCTTCTGCATTTCCTGGATCTGCCAAAAATGCTAGTTCCTCCTCATGTAGAATTTGACTATTTGCTAGAGCTTGTACCAATAATACTTTATCCTTAAACCACGAATCATCCCGTTTCCTCTTAGGTTTAGTGCACTGTTTGGACATGTGTCCTTCCCCTTTGTAGTTGTAACAAATAACAGTCTTTTGTTTCCTAGAATTGCTTCCACTTGATCCTGGAGTGTATGTCCTTGTAGTACCCGCAGCAAAAGAAGTGTGTCTTCCCTGAATTGGTTATAACGTCACTCTCCCATCATTAATGGTAGCTTGTTGCCTAGGGTTTGACGAATTCCTCAGCTGGTTATTGGTAGTAGGATAGCGGGAAGTGACAACAGCAGTCAAGAAAGACATCATGTGATTGATGGCATCAATGAGATCATCACCTTTCTAGAACACTAGAACAATTAGACCTGAGTCTAGTTGGGGAAATTCAGATTGTTGGTTAACTGTGGGAGCATATTCCAATTGAGGGATGGATGATGGTGGAGAATAAACGTTGTGATGAACTGATGATTGATAATCATTGGATGGATAAGTGATTGAAAGAGGTGTTGATGATTGATTATTTGAGTATTGTTGAGACTGATAAGGTGAACCATGCTGTGGAGACTGATATGGTGAAACTTGTGGTTGAAATTGAGAGTTTTGGTATGAGTGCTGATGAGTTGGATAAGGAGACTGGGTCATCTGATGGGTTGCAACCAAAGCAAGCGGATCTGAGTTGCGTTCATGCATTAAACGAACCTCATTTGCATGAAATTCATGTTGTCCCAAGTAAGCATGAAGCTGATCAATGTTAGTTGTGTGCAAATCCTAAATCCCGAACCAATATGGACATCTGTACAAATTAAGCTCCATCAGGAGGACGAGATATTCAAAAACATAGTGTCCCTTGCATAGTGTTCCAGAATCTAATGTAATGTTCATGTCATTGAGTAGCATAGAAAATCTCAAGTATAATCACGTAAGAGTTTCCCCTACTAATAAGCAAACTTATCGAATTCATCATAAAGCTTACACACTCATTTCTGTTTCTGTCAATGAAGTTTCCTTGCAAGATAAGTTGAATTCTTTCCCAAAAGTTCCCTGGCGACTTATGATTGCTAACCAAAGCATAGACCTCTGGAGGTAGTCCTTTGAGAATGATTTTTGTTGCCTGATAGTCACAATCGACTTGAATTACTTCCGAAGCAGATAACCAGAATATTTCTTTGGAGACAAGCACTCCTATATTTCTATCAATTGAATCCAGATGAGTGGACATTTTTCAATGGATTCAAGGACATTCGTTCCAAGTTGTCTAGTCATCATGTATAGCTTCATTATGCTTTTCCAAGAATCACACATACCTTTTTCCAACATAGGTGGACAATTGTCAGCACCGGAAAGAATTGCTTTGTTAGCAAGAGTCGTCATTGAGAAATTTATATGTTAAAAGATTATTGTCGGATCAAACGGTGGTAGAAAGAAATTGTGTTTGATTAAGTTATCTTTTAAGTGTTTTAATTCATGAAACTACACGGGATTTTACAAAATCAAGACAAACCGGAAAACAATTAATGTTTCACAAGATTTTACAAGTCAAAGAAATAAACCGTATAATTTGAAAATGTGAGTTGTTCGGTTTCTATTAATCTTGACTAGTTCAGTGGTCTTTAAGAAGTGACTAGATCGATTATCACTGAAGTAATCTAGATCGGTACTCACTGAAAAATATCTAGTTTGGTTCTCACTGAAAAATACTAGATCGGTTCTCACTGAAAACTACTAGTTCGGTTATCACTGAAGAAAACTAGATCGGTACTCACTGAAAAATACTAGATCGGTTCTCACTGAAAACTACTAGTTCGGTTATCACTGAAGAAAACTAGATCGGTACTCACTGAAAAATACTAGATCGGTTCTCACTGAAAAATACTAGATCGGTTCTCACTGAAAACTACTAGTTCGGTTATCACTGAAGAAAAACTAGATCGGTACTCACTGAAAAATACTAGATCGGTTCTCACTGTGAATAACTAGATCGGTACTCACGAAACCTACTTTTTTCAAAACTCAAAAAGACACGTTTTGACGATTGTTTTCTGAAATTTTTTGTACCAAAAGAGTTACTAAGCCTATAGGGACAAGAAAAATGAAAACTTTAAGGTTTTTAAGCCGAAAAATTTAAAATCAAGATTTTGACCTTTATAAAGCTAACGAACCCAAAATGACACAAAATAAGAGATTTTTGTATGAATCTAAGCACACACACCTATATCCAAGGATACTAGATCAAAGCTACCTATGTAGATAATCTTTTAGTATGGAACTTAAGCTTAGAAAACAAGAAAAAAATCAAAGAGACGAGGCCTTTTTAGTAGTAAAACGCATGAACAAAAACAATAAACACAAAATCTAAACACACCACTCCATGGCTCTTAATACCAATTGAAGACTAATCTAATAACATGCTATGAGAGGGAAAGAGATTGTTTTAGTGAGAGAGAGGGTTGGATGAACACTTAGAGAGAGAAAGTAAACATATAAGAGAACTTGTATTAATGTGTGAAAAATGAACAACCAACCACCTCTTCAAGGCATGGAGAGGTGTTTATATACTTACAATGGATCGTGGGCTTGGGCCTTCATGGGTTTATCCATGGGCATCTAGCTAACTAGCCTAGTAAGTTTCTAAAAATTAACTTAACGAGCTAACTACAATTATATATGGAAGTGACCGACACTTTCGTGTTCCCAACAGGGTTTGTCTCCCTAAAGTTATACAAAGTTACACACTTGAAACCCTAAAATCGGTTTTGTATTTATAGAGATATCGTTGTGACGGCGTTGCTTTGTGCTCCTGACACCGCCGCCACATAGATGGTTCTAGATCCACTTTAAGTCGGCCACGTCCTGACGCCGTCGCTAAATCTCTGACGCCGTCACCATGAATGTCATGACGCCGTCGCTTTATGGTTGCGACGCCGTCTCCAGGCTTTGAGTGAATAATTCTTCATGGTTCTTGGTGTAGAGTCGTAGTCTTGTCCGTTTCTTCTCCAAATGAGCCTAAGTCACGTGTATTTCCTCCAAATGCCATCCAAGTGCTAAAAACCTGAAAACAAATGATTAAGCACATAATCTGGGCATATTTTCATGATTTAGGGGATTAAATGACCCCGAAATAGTGTATAAAATGACACCTTATCATGTATTCTGAATTTTGTGCAGGGAGTTCACGACGACAGTGCAACACAACTTTTGAAGGTATTTTGAGTGAAACCTCTATTTTTTGGTTAACGCTTATTGAATTTCACCATCAATTTAACGTTATGTGTGGACTTCTTGCTTTTCAGAGACAATGTCAGATTCTCAGACAAGTTGTGATGGGAAATGGAAAGTGAAAACAGAGGATGTTGTTGATGTCTTTCAAGCATACTTCGGTCTCTGTGCATGAAACGTTAGACCATGGCGTTCAGTTGATTTACCACAGCTGCAAATTACACACAGGTAAGCATAAAGATTTTGCTTCTTGATATGTGTTTCAAGTGCTACGACAATGCTTTTACAAGTAATTCTGATAGGCACTTTGATAAGATGTTTTCTTATGACTTAAGGGTGTCACATTTGTCAAATAAGTACATAATGGTTTCTATGTATTATATGTTTCTGGTTCTATTCTTATAAGATGACATGTTGTTCTGGAAAGATATTGTGTGTGAAACCAATTGGCTCAATGCTTGCCATTTGTCGATAAAGGGAAAATTACCTAACTAAGCTTTAAAAGCAACTGATAATCTGATTCTAATTTGGATCATTTCATCCAAAATGATTAATTTAAAAACACACCTTTAAACATCCTCTCAGGCCTGTTATGCACAATCTTGATTTGTTTGTCGCCTTTGAGCACTTTCTAATTTGGTTATACAGTAACTACAAATGCTGGCTATCATGTTCCTTTTTTTGTTTAAGGCATTTAAATCATGTTTAAAGATGATCTCATACTCAGTTAGAACTGTATGTTAATTGGATGAACATATGATGCAGGGGGGGATAAACTATGCAACTTGCGTTATTTGTAATGAACAAGGACATTTGAGTAAGGATTGCCCAAAAAATGCTCATGGAATTTATCCAACAGTATGTATGTTTGAGTACTTTATATGTTTTATCCCCAGCATGGTTGTGAGGATATAAGTATCTGTTTAGGTGTTAATTTTGAAAATTTCCCTCCACAACATATTGTTCTTTTACAGGGAGGGTGTTGCAAATTATGTGGAGGTGTGACCCATTTGGCGAGAGATTGTCCAAACAAAGGCAATAGAAATGTTGCAAGAATTCAGGTGATAACATAAGAAATAGAATTATTTCTTGGATGGTTGTGTTTGTTTATGTAAATTAATGTGAATTAAATGAGTTATTGTAGGTCACTTATTTCACTATTAGAAGAGGTAGATCCAACGAAGTTGAAGCACGAGGAGAAGCTAGCGTTCTGGATTAATGTACATAATGTGCATTTATGGCTTTCTTTCCTTCATTTTTAGATAAAAATTATCATCATCTCAAATACCAAATCTTGAATAATTGCTTATGTGTTAACAGGTTGTTTTGGCTTACGGGATTCCACAAAACAATTTAAAGAGTCTTTTTGCTACTAATAGTAAGCACACCTTAAAACCATGTCTCATATAACCTTTTTGGTATACAGGTACTAATTAGTTGCATATTGAAAACGCTATACACTTCCAAGACCGGTTTTATTCGGTTTTTTATATGTTTAAAAGGTAGATAGATATATATTCATTTCGAGTATAGACTAGAGGTGTTCATCTGACACAGGCATATGATCGTCAACAACATAGTGCGAGTATTAGTTGTTTAAGTGTTTGGAAAGTTCTGCTTATTTAATTTAGATATTCATATTCAGTTTCATTGTATCCAAACACTAGAACTGATTAGTTGCGTACTGAAAACACAATAATTGGAAACCACTTTTTAACTACAGTGTCTAAGGTCGCCTTATGCAGCTTTTTATAAGTTTGATACATATATAGCTAAATATATCCCTGTCGAGTGTAGACTAGAGGTGTTCATCATCCCTTCGTTAAATTTAGGTAAACAATCATCTACAAGTGTCATAATACGAGTACCAGTTACTGTCTACCAACACCGACACAACTCAGCCCTAAAGATGTTCATTTTGCGTTACTTAAGTTTAAGCAAACAATCGTCTACAAGTGTTACGATGTGCTATCAGTTACTATCTACATGTTCTGTAATAAGGTTAATTTGTTCACTCTTATGTTTCAACTGAAGATGATTCAAGTATTCCATAATAAAGGATCGTGTTTAGGTATCTGATTAGAGGATGTAGTTGTAGAATAGTTGATGTTTTGCATTGCGTTTTGAATAGTGACACATGATAATCATGATCAGCTGTTTAAAGTTGTGATAATTAGTTGTATGAGTGTTTGGCAAATTAAGAATATTTAAGGCTTCATATGAAAACGACCACAATAATCATTCGATATTTGATTAATAGAATCAGCATATCCAATCCTAGAAGCAGACTATTTGCGACTTGAAAAAGCAATAACTTGGTCATCACTCTCAAAATCCAATGCCAAAAACCTCTCACCCCCTTATACAAGTTTTCTATTTGTATAGATATATTCTCATGTATTGTAGGCTGATGGTACATCTTTCTTTCAAATAACTTTATCACTCAAGTGCACACAAGTAGTAGCAACACATAAAATAGTTAAATAGAATATCATAGGGAAGAGACGTAATCTACATGGTTCAGTTGTTAATCAGGGAGATTGATCTAGCCCATAGCTACATAATATAAATTTCTTAGAGATCTTAATGTTTACATTCTAGAACTAGATATGAGTCGTATTCACGTGTACATAATATAATTAGATTGCCATATTGGATATGTGACACGTAGACGCTTTGGCACTCTCTGTTACCAGCGCTATAGTGCATTATGAGTGATAGACTTTTTCAATAGGAGGTGCCGAATTAAATATGCATTACATGATTAGTTTAAAGTGATAAGTTAACAAAGGATTATACTCGAAAGCATTTTTTATTCTTTTTTGTAAGTTGGTTATATATTAAATGGAACGAACCACTGAATGGATGATCCTATATGCGACTAAAAGTATTGCTTAACTAATATGACCCCAAATATTTGGATGTGCATCATACTAAACACACAATGAGCCTTTGATCCTCCGGTGCCATGTCTGATCTGTATGACTTAACTCAAGTTCAATGTAGTATATAAATATATATTGTTCATATATTGTTAACTCAATTAATAATATGAAGTATCTTTCGATTATCTCCATTAGAAAAATATAGAACATGTGGGTTACATGTTTCCTTATATATAATGGGGTACATGAGTAGAGCATCGGTATTTTGTAAGTTTTCCTCTACAAATGTTGTTCTCTTTGATTTGATATGTTACGCATTGAATAATTACTGTTATGTGCCTATGTGCAATGCTTTCAAAGGATGTTGTTGTGTGTTGTTTTATAAATGAAGATACTTTTCTTCTCAAATGCAGAAGTAGACCAACGAGCTCGACTATTGATTGAAGTAGAAAGCTGTACAAGATTAAATGTAACGCCTCTAAGAAAGGGTTCTGTGCATTTCGCAAAGGATTGGAAAAATGTATGTAAGAATTTTTTTTACCAACTATTTGCTACTCTCTTTATGGGGCCTGTGTCAGGAGCGATATGAACTATATTCGGATACCCCTGATTAGGTTTTAGCTTCAATATTGACTCGAGTTCTTCAAAGATTCACAAAAATGGCTCAACTTGACAACATACAAGTAGGACTTGAAATACACATATTGGTTTTGGTTTAAGAAAGTAACATACTGTATGCTCATTTCTATCCCAGGCCTGTTATTTCAATTCCACAAACAAGGGAAAGCACCTTTTTATTGTCTCAAACAGAAATATTGAAATAAAGCTCAGTCTCTTATGTATGTCTTAAAAGTTAAGGTAGCATGATCCTTCAAGCGTACATAATGACCCAAAATAAAGAATGACCATTTAATTTGTATTTTCACTACACTTGAGCCATCTAGAAAGTAGGAAGTTTGATCACTCTTGGAAGAAGATATGCTCACAATCGTATTTTTTCTTCTGGATCTTAGCAACTGGAATTGAAAATATAGCGAACAATAGCTATTTTTTATTTAGGTCCATAAAGCTACATGCTTGACTTGAAAAGTGAATTGCGCGCTACGAATATTTGAAAAGTCAATTGCACGCCGCGGTTATTTGATACTTTTCATCTTGAACTATCACAACTCCTTTGATGTGTCTTTTTTTTATTTCCCTCGAGAAAGTGTTTGTGAATCCATACAATTTTAGTTTTTACGTTTCTTTGTCGTGAATTCTTTTTAACTTTTCTTTTTTAGTTCAATGCACCTGTTACATATAATACATAACCTATGCACCTATTATATCATTACCTCCAGGATGTCATTGTTACTTGGACTCATATTTGTTAATACAAATAATGTATAAAAACGTTATTTATATTTTTTGACCTCTTGATGTTTTGATAATGATAAAATGTGAAAACATTTACGATAAAATTAAACGTTTATAAATTACTAATCGTAAAATTTCATTTCTAAGATTAATCACCTAAGGTATGGATAAACAAATCATTAAACATGATTAGTGATCAAGAAAATAATTTTTCTTTCCTAAACCTTACATTTTTACAAAAGTGTTTTTATAAAAATATAAAAATAAAATATTTATTCATTAAAAGAAATGTTATATTAAAAACATAAAATTTGAAATTCAAATTTTCCTCCCAAAATGAAAGGTTTTAAATCAGATACAACCTTCACCACAAAAGGACAAAAAGGGGAGTGTAGTCTATGGCGGCCCCCTTATAGGCCTGGCGGCCCCCTTATATATAAGGGACCGCCGCGACCGCCGTTAGCAACGGCTAGATTTTTTGTCCCTATAAATATTGGGCCACCCCATCTGAAAAATAGAACCTCTTGCCACGAATTTTTTCAGATCTGTTTTTCTCCCTTCCTTCCTTCTTTCTAAAACACATATCTTGATCACTAACATACTTTGATCTTGTTTCAAGTGATTAATTCTTTCTTCCTCCCTTCTTCCTCTAATCAAGTAAAGATTTAAAAATAATAATTAACCGGTAAACTATTCAACCCCTCTTCTAGTTTCCTACAATTGGTATCAAGAGCAATACGTAAAGCAAAAGAAATTTGGAAAACATGCTAATCACACCATCAAGTAATAGCCAATCAAAATTAATAAGATGCCTTTATATGGTTCAACAATATGAACAATTCGTCATTTTTGAAGACGAATCTATAGATAGTGCTTTGCTAGATTTAATACTATTATTACTAGTCTAAAAGCTCTTGATGAAGGTTATTCTAGTAAGAACTACATAAGGAAGTTTCTTAGGGCTCTAATCTACACTCCTAAATGCGTGGAAAAAAGTCACGGCTATTGAAGAGTTCCGAAAGACTTGACTTCATGATGAGCTCACGGGAACCTCAAGGTTCACGAAATGATCATCAAGAAAGATTCTGAAATAGTCAAAGCAAAAGTTGAAAGAAAATCTATTGCTTTAAAGGCTAAGAAAGAATCTAGTGATGAAGAATGTTCGACTTCCGATAGTGAAGACGAAGAGTACGCCATGGCGGTAAAAGACTTCAAGAAGTTCTTTAAAAGAAGAGGTAGATTCGTGAGACAATCTCGGAACGACAAAAAGGCGTTCCAAAGAAGTCGTGATGACAAGAACAGTAAAGGTAATAGAAAATGCTTTAGATGTGGCGACCCAAATCATCTTATTGGAGAATGTCTAAAACCACCGAAAGATAAGAACCAAAGAGCTTTTGTTGGAAGCTCTTAGAGCGATAGCGGTGAAGAAGATGATGAAAAGGTCAAAGATGAAACGTGTCTTGTAGCTCACGCATCAAGTGAGGTATGTTCCGAATCATCTTACTTTAGTGATGAAAACTCATCAATTGATGATATAGCTTTAGACAACGAATATGATAAGTTATGCAAAATGAGTGTAAAGATAATCACTAAAAACAAAAAGTTAAAAGCCACTAGAAATAGTCTAGAAAACGAGCTTAGAGAATTAAAAGGTAAATTGTCCACACTCGAGAAAAATAAGGGAGTTGATCTCGATTGTGCAAAGTGTTATGTACTTAAAATTGAGAATGAAAAACTCAAAGATGAATCTACTAGATTAAACAAATTTAAAAAGAGCACTGATTCGTCAGATAGTATACATATATAAAACAACTCAAATGCAAATCTCAACCAAATGCCCTTAACCAAGGCAAAAGGTCAAAATCTACACAAAGAAGGAAATAAAATTTGTTAAAAGCTCAGAAAAAGGCATCTCCTGATGGAGGTCCCACAAAATATGGCGCCCTTTAATGTTAAGGCCAGCCCCCAAAATAAATATGAGACCGCCATCAGTAACGCCTGGATCTGAGAAAACTGTGTCTTTTCAAAAATCTATTTTAGGTCCTAGACCAAAACACATAATTGTAAACAAAGTTAAAATTCCTGTTGCTAGTGACAATGAAGTTAAACAATTCTATAAGCCATTATCTAAACCCATAGTTGGATTTTCAAAACTCAATTTTAGATCAAAAACTCCACCTCCTAGAAGAGTCAATAATAATTATTCTCGTCCTAAAACACCGCAACCAAAAAGACACGTTGGTCGACAAAACCAACCTCATGGCTTTCCCGTAAGTTGGAACAACTTTCCACGTCAAAGTTACATGCCATGGGAAATATGTCTTCCATTCTCACATCCCAACCAGTTGCATGAGATATTGGGGACCAAATGTTTGAGTTATTGTCTTAAATAAATAGATATGACTTGGAGTCGACTTGGAGCCCGACGAATGGATCAAGGATAGCGGATGCTCTAAGCATATGACGCGTAACCGAAAACTCTTATCTACTTACAAGGCATATAATGGAGGTAATGTCATTTTTGGTAGTAATCTTCGTGGTAACATCATTGGCAAAGGTTCGATTTCGAATGACTCTCTCAAAATAGATAATGTAGAACATGTTGATAACTTAGGATTTCATTTGCTAAGTATAGGAAAAATATGTGACAATAAGTGTAGAGTAACTTTTTCTGAACATGATAGTAAAAGCACCAAGGACGGTAAAGTCATAGGTAGAGGTATTAGGAAGAAAGGCTTATATGTGATGAAATTAGGAAATAAGCCAAAGGATCAAATTTGTCTAACAACAATTGATGAAAATTCCACCTTGTGGCATAGGAGATTAGGACACGCAAATATGCATCTCATTCAATCGTTGGCCTCTAAAGAATTAGTTAGAAACTTACCTAAGCTTAAGTTTGATCAACATTTTTGTGATGCTTGCAAAATTGGAAAACAAGCTCACGCTAGTCACAAAGCTAAGAATGTAGTCTCAACGACTAGATGCTGGGGGGGGGGGGGGGACTATCTCCATATGGATCTCTTTGGTCCATCCGCCGTACGGAGTTACAGAGGAAACCGTTACACCCTAGTCATAGTAGATGACTACTCTAGGTACACTTGGACTAGATTTCTTAAGGATAAAACCGAAGCTTTCAATCAATTCGAAATATTTAGTAGGAAAATCCAAAACCAATTAGGTTGTTCAATAGTGTCAATTAGAACCGACCACGGTAGAGAATTTGATAATGAGGTGGGCAAATTTGTAGATTTTGCAATACCAACGGTATTACACATAACTTCTCGGCTCCACGCACTCCTCAATCAAATGGCGTGGTCGAAAGGAAAAATAGGACACTTCAAGAAATGAGTAGGACTATGTTGAATGAGCAATCGTTACCACAAAAGTTTTGGTGTAACGCCGTAGATACTTCAACATATATTCTCAACTGAATTCTCATTAGAGTCATTCTAGGAAAAACACCTTATGAACTCTTAAGAGGTAGAAAACCTACATTAGATTATTTTAGAGTGTTTGGAAGTAAATGTTTCATTTTGAACACAAAAGACTACCTTACCAAGTTTGACCCAAAGTCATACGAAGGTATCTTTTTAGGTTCTTCTCAAAATAGTAATGCCTATATTATCCTAAACAAACACACTAGGAACGTCAAAGAATCACTAAACGTGACATTCGATGTAACACCTCCACCCTCTAAGACATCACCCTTAGGTGATGAATGACTTAGATGAAGAAGAAGCAATTTAAGGTTCCCACGAAAGGAAAAACATAGAAAATGACATTTAATGATGACAGACTTTAGAGGTTGATTGAAATAATCAACATTAAGAATCCTATGAACCACCCATAGAAAATGTCATAGGAAACCTTAACCCAAAGAACCCTTAAGAACACAAAGCCCAAAAACCAAAGTAACTTCTTGTTTATATCAACTATAGAAACTAAGAAGTGAATGAAGCATTAGGAGATGAAAGTTGGATAGTCGCCATGCAAGAAAGAATTAAATCATTTGTTGCTACACACGTTTTGGGAATTAGTTCCTCAACCAGGAATATGACAATCATAGAACAAGTGGGTATTTAGAAATAATTAGACGAGAACAGTATTGTTTCTCGAAATAAGGCCTAGGTTAGTTGCTTCAAGGCTAAAACCAACAAGAGGCATCGATAAGATGAAACTTATGCCCCAGTAGCTAGAACTTGAGTCCCAATAAATATTAATTAGCTATACTTATTCCTTAGATTTTAACTATTCCAAATGGATGTAAAAAGTGCATTCCTGAATGGATTTTATCAATGAGGAGTATACGTGGGCATAAACCTCCAAGGGGGGGGGGGGAATTATTCATTGATTTTGTTTTGGGCCAGATCATGGGTTTATAAATTAAAAGAAAGCCTTATATGGTCCCTAAACAAGATCCCAAAGCTTGGTATGATAGATGAGAAAGCTTTTGTCCTTATTAAAACATGAATATAAAAGGGAAATGTAGATAAAACTCTTTTTACTAGAAGATAAAAAGTTCAAAACTCATCATTGTTCCAAATATATGTCGAGTGACATTATTGAAGGGGTTGCGGTTTCAACTTGTCAAGAATGTTGTGTTAATGTGGCCAAAATGCAGCATGACGAGTTCGAGATGAGCATGATGGGTGAACTTAACTTCTTCGTTGGATTAAAAATAAAACAAATGGAAGATGGTATTTTCTTCAATCAATCTAAGCATATTAAAGAAATGCTTAAGAAATTTGGTCTAGAAGAGTCTAAACTAATGAAAACCTCCATGTCCCGATACAAAACTCATGAAAGATGAAGAGTATGAGTCGGTAAGATAGTACTCAAGTACGAGGCTAGAATAGGTAGTTTATTATACCTAACGGCAAGTAGGCCTGACATCATGTTTAGTGTCTGTCTCTGTGCCCGCTTCCAAGAGGCTCCCAAAGCCTCTCATCTTGAAGCGGTTAAGCGTATCTTCCGATACATTAAAGGCACTACGCACTTAGGATTATGGTATCTTAAGGGGACCGGCATAGAAACCGTATTAAATATGCCGACTCTGCTCATGCGGGAGATTTATGTGGACCGCAAGAGCACTAGTGGTAAATTGTAGTTCTGAGGATGTTGTTTCACATCTTGTGTTTCTTGAAGAAAACAAACCGCTCTTGCGTATATACTACTAACGAACCGAATCACAAAGATCGCACGAAAGGCATGTCAACAAGCACTATGAATGAAGCAAGCTCTCATCGACTACGACGTACGACTCGATGACGTTCCCATCATGTGCGACAACAAAGGCGCGATTAACCTTAGCAAAAACCCGGTGCAACATTCTCGTACCAAACACATCGAAATACGTCACCACTTTCTTTGTGATAATGTCCAGAAAGGACATATCTCAATCTAATGTCCAGAAAGGACATATCTCAATCGAAAAAGTGTCGTCCGTCGACAACATCACCGACATTCTTACTAAACCCCTTAAACGTTAATCGTTTAACTATCTACGCCTTAGTTTAGGAATGATGGAACACATTCCATAAATCATATTAGTCCCCTTCTCCTTCTTCTGTCTCAATTCTAGTCCGTGTTCCATTCCGTGTCATGACAACTTGAATACTTCATCCGAAGTACTTTAAGCATTTTTAATTCGCGAAATAAAAATTAAAATGTCACTCCTCTTTGTTAAATTTTCGTCAAAAACTCAAGTCCAATACCCTTTACTGAGGGCGGCCCCCTAATATATTTGGGACCGCCAGGAGATATGGGACCGCCATCAGCAGACCATAAAATGGAGCACTTAAACAAAAAATTAACACCCCTTTATCTGTTGCACTCGACGAACACGACCCAAAACCCACCAAAACTCAAATTTAATTAAAACATCAATTGAAGATCAAATCAACACTAATAATCAATCCTAATATCACAAAGATCATCAATTGTAAGTCATTTCATCTATTTTTTTCTATTTGAGTCTAGGGTTCATGATGAACAACAAAAATTGAAATTGGGGATTTCCGTGTTTTCTTTCAATTTTGTACAGTTAAGACAACTAGGAAACAATGTATAACTAATATGCTTCCTGTAAATATAGGATTTGCATACATTAGTGAATTTGTTAAAAAATTGATTTCGAACCAAAACCCTAATTTTATTTTCAAATCATTCACGTTAGGAACATAATAAAATTGTTGTTATGCATTGTTAATCCAACCCAAAAACATTTTCAAACGCATGCGTAATGATCTCATGAACAAATTTCGACATACATAACTCATATGTATTTTTCGACTTGTTTGGATGAGAAAAATCAAATTAAAAAGCGTTTGGGTTAACTTTTAGGATTTTATATTTAGGTCGAGTTAATCGTTACTCCATATTTGTTACATATAGACACACGCTAGAACCAATGTGCATAACCAACTACAAGTGAAACAATAATAAAATGTGATTTCGCTTTTTGTTTTAGGAAATCACGCCTCGTAAGTCATTCGAAGATCATAAAAATACAAGAGCCTACATACCAATGAAATCACATGAATACCGTACACCTATAAAAGAAAAACTAAGAGACCTTGAAAGTCGTTACATTCATGAGGGTCGGGTGGTTTTTGACAACTTTGCGGATCTAAACTATGTTCGATCTTTGTTCCATTTTGTCGAGTTCGAGTGTCTCTTTGAAACAAATGAACAAATTTGTCCTCGCTTCATTCTTAAGTTTTATAGTCAATATCGAGTCAGTTATTCCGACGAAGGTCAAATGTTTGTTGAATTTGTTATTCAAAATCAATTCTTCTCTTACTCTCTTGAAGAATTTGCTCAAATTCTTGATATACCTTGTGAAGGTGCGTGTGTCTTTACCGATAGATGGAGACTTGATGAGTTGGCATATGGTATCCCTTCGGATGGTCCATATCAAACCAACCTTCCTTCCATTGAGGACATCATTTCGTCTATTCGAATTGATCGAGATGGTCAAGTCCGTCGCATCCGTCATGAGGAAGAAATTGATGTTCTTGAATATCAAGTTCTAACTCGTGAAATTGAGCCAACCCTGAAGCCTTTAGAAGAAATTATCCGGGAAAATGTCTTTTGTCTGGGGGGTAATCGGGATCATGTTCCTGCATGTCTTTGTTATATGCTTTATTGTGTCGTACACTCTGAAAGATTCAACCTTGCCTATTTCATGGCAAAACGAATGGAGTGGGTTACTAAACAAAAGAGGTTAATTCTACCCTATGGTATGTTATTAACTCGTTTGTTTAAATTCATCGTTAGGGAAAATCCCGAATTGGAAAATGAGTCCTATGTCTTGTACGATCGTGTCATGACTCCTCTTGCCGCTCAACTAGAGCGAAAACCCAGAAGAGATCGTGGCACGAGAAGAGGTCGTCATTCCACTTCTTCTTCTTCCGCCTTCGATCAACCATCCTCATCTCATCTCAACGATGATGATGACGATGGGAATGACGAAGGGACCTCGCGTGCAAGCACTCCTTCCCCCATTCGTTATGTCAACTCTTTAACCAATCAAGTTCCTCAAGTCTTTCAAAACCCACCTAACATTGACCCTCACCTTGAACCATTTTACACCCGCCAAACCGAAATCATCAACCATCAAGTAAAATTACGAGATGAGCAACGTGGTGGAGTAAGGTCAATCGGAAAAAGTCTTAGAAGGTTGTGGAGAAACATGAAGAAGTGAGCAATAAGGGAAATTGCTTTATGACATTATTATCTATATTATTTACTAATCTATTATGCTTAGGTGTTTAATCTTATGCTACTCATTAGTAACTTAGTACTTAGTATGGGCAACTTAGCTTGCCATAGATGATCCTTCGATTTTATCATCCTAAACCAATGCTTGCATGCACCTCGATAGACTCTTTGTTATATATATTATATTATGCATGCTTATCTTTTGATAAAATTTGCCTACATATGCTTCCCTTATAGAACTCAAGATAGTTGATATTGTGAAGTTGGATAATAAGTATTAGATGATTCATGATGAGATAGGATTGACTGAAAAAGGGAAATTTAGAAATTTTTAAATACAAGCATATCAGGAAATTCTGGAAAAAGTTTTTTGTCTCTAGAAAACGGCCCCCTAAAATACTGGGCGGCCCCCCAATATATATGGGACCGCCGGGTAATTAAGGGACCGCCATCAGAGGTCACGGATTCTTCTACTGTGACCCCCTGAATTTTTGTGTAGTTGACCACTATCCCATCTAGGCCTAGCTATAATTTCTGAATTTTGACAAACACTTTTTGGAATCTAAAACTTTAAACCCCATGCCTTACTTCTTCAATCTATTTCTTCCACCTTAAATCATGAACTCTCTTCTATCATCATCTTCATCACCTCATTCTACCATGGATTCCTAATATCACAAAGATCATCAATTGTAAGTCATTTCATCTATTTTCTTTCAATTTGAGTCTAGGGTTCATGATGAACACCAAGAATTGAAATTGGGGATTTTCGTGTTTTCTTTTAATTTTGTACAATTAAGACAACTAGGATACAATGTATAACTAATATGCTTCCCGTACATATAGGATTTGCATACATTTGTGAATTTGTTGAAAAATTGATTTCGAACCAAAACCCCAATTTTATTTTCAAATCACTCACGTTAGGAACATAATAAAATTGTTGTTATGCATTGTTAATCCAACCCAAAAACGTTTTCAAACACATGCATAATGATCTCATGAACAAATTTTGAGATACATAACTCATATGTATTTTTTGACTTGTTTGGATGAGAAAAATCAAATTAAGGAGCGTTTGGGTTAACTCTTAGGATGTTATATTTAGGTCGAGTTAATCGTTACTCCACATTTGTTACATTTAGGCACACACTAGAAACATTGCTCATGACATATTACATGTGAAACGGTAATAAAATGTGATTTCACTTTTGTTTTAGGAAATCATGCCTCGTAAGTCATCCGAAGATCATAAAAATACAAGAGCCTACATACCAATGATATCACATGAATACCGTACACCTATAAAAGAAAAACTAAGAGACCTAGAAAGCCGTTACATTCATGAGGGTCGGGTGGTTTTTGACAACTTTACGGATCTAAACTATGTTCGGTCTTTGTTTCATTTTGTCGAGTTCGAGTGTCTCCTTGAAATAAGTGAACAAATTTATCCTCGCTTCATTCTCGAGTTTTATAGTCAATATCGAGTCAGTTATTCCGACGAAGGTCAAATGTTTATCGAGTTTGTTATTCAAAATCAATACTTTTCTTACTCTCTTGAAGAGTTTGCTCTAATTCTTG
Source organism: Tanacetum coccineum (assembly GCA_026074375.1). Classification (NCBI taxonomy): domain Eukaryota; kingdom Viridiplantae; phylum Streptophyta; class Magnoliopsida; order Asterales; family Asteraceae; genus Tanacetum; species Tanacetum coccineum. The sequence continues at coordinate 25,723 of BQNB010080272.1, forward strand.
ATGTACCTTGTGAAGGTGCGTGTGTCTTTACCAATAGATGGAGACTTGATTAGTTGGCATATGGTATCCCTTCGGATGGTCCATATCAAACCAACCTTCCTTCCATTGAGGACATCATTTCGTCTATTCTAATTGATCGAGATGGTCAAGTCCGTCGCATCCGTCATGAGGAAGAGATTGATGTTCTTGAATATCAAGTTCTAACTCGTGAAATTGAGCCAACCCTGAAGCTTTTAAAAGAAATTATCTAGGAAAATGTCTTTTGTCTAGGGGGTAATCGGGATCATGTTCCTGCATGTCTTTGTTATATGCTTTATTGTGTTGTACACTCCGAAAGATTCAACCTTGCCTATTTCATGGCAAAACGAATGGAGTGGGTTACTAAACAAAAGAGGTTAATTCTACCTTAGGGTATGTTATTAACTCGTTTGTTTAAATTCATCATTAGGAAAAATCCCAAATTAGAAAATGAGTCATATGTCTTGTACGATTGTGTCATGACTCCTCTTGTCGCTCAACTAGAGCGAAAACCCAGAAGAGATCGTGGCACGAGAATAGGTCGTCATTCCACTTCTTCTTCCTTCGCCTTCGATCAACCATCCTCATCTCATCTCAACGATGATGATGACGATGGGAATGACGAAGGGACCTCGCGTGCAAGCACTCCTTCCCACATTCGTTATGTCAACTCTTTAACCAATCAAGTTCCTCAAGTCTTTCAAAACCCACCTAACATTGACCCTCACCTTGAACCATTTTACACCCGCCAAACCGAAATCATCAACCGTCAAGTACAATTACGAGATGAGCAGCGTGGTGAAGTAAGGTCATTCGGAAAAAATCTTAGAAGGTTGTGGAGAAACATGAAGAAGTGAGCAATAAGAGAAATTGCTTTATGACATTATTATCTATATTATTTACTAATATACTATGCATAGACATTTTAAACTTATGCTACTTGGTAGATATTTAGTACGAGCAACATTACTTGCCTTTGATGATCATTTAATTTTATCATCCTAAATTCATGTTCGCGTACACCTTGATACACTCTAGTTGTTCTTATGATATTATGCATGCTTGTGAATGTGTCAATTTGCCTATATACATGCTTTCTTGATTGAGCTTAGGATATTTAGTTTTATAACCTTGATTGTTGAATGATAGATGATTCATGATGAATTGGAATTGACTACAAAAGGGAAAAATAGGAAATTATTTCTGTACAGGATTTACAGAAAATCAGGAAAACTGGAAAATTTTCCTGTCTCCAGAGAACGGCCCCCATATATAAGGGGCGGCCCCCTAATATATCTGGGACCGCCATCAGAAGTCACGGAAATTTTACTGTGACTCCTGGTTTTCTGTGTAGTTGACTATTCTTTCTTAGACCCAGCTAACACTTCTGCATATTGCTAAACAACTTTTGGAAAGTGTTTTCTTAACTCACATGCTTTTCCATTTTTATCACTTGCTTTCAAATTAAATAAGCCCTCTTCTTATTCTTCTTGTCATCTTCATCTTCTTCAACCAAACTCTACCATGAATTCCACCAATTCTTCTTCTTCAAACCCTTCCAAGAAAATAAAATTAACCATAATCCCTCCTAGACAACTATTTGTTAACAGCTTTAGTGATGAAAAAGTCACCACTACACTTTCTCCTACCACTACTTCCTCAACCCCAACTCCACCAAATGCACCATCAAAAACACCAGCCACAATCAAAGCTCCTCAAGCTAAGATAATACATCTTCTTCTTTTTAATCAAAACTTAAAATCTCACCTCCATCCTCAATTAAACCAACCTTTCCTCAACCTTTGAACCCTTTGCTTGAGAACATCTTGGATGTCCCTCCTAGACCTTTAAACCCTCAACCACTTTAAAGCCTTCCTTCTTTAGATATCACTCTATCACTATCACTAATCACACCTCTTGAAAATGTCTCAAGTCCACCTTCACCATCACCACTACCACCTCAACCTCCTATCATGGGACATCCACTCTACTACAACTATCATGACTATCATGGGTTAACTTGTATTTGTTGTTTCCACAACCGTAGCCTACATGTGAACCTTCGATATGAAATGAACATTATGTTTGTTCATCTCGAGTATCTTCTAACCACCGCCTTCACAACTCATTTTCCACCTCAACCATAGACCCTTTTTCAAATGGCTTAATAATTGATAATCCAAAGACATTTTGTTTAAAAGTCATATCTATGAATCATGAATCATTTAGGATTAATGTATTTTTAGATTCATGCTCACCTATGCTTTAATATGTTATGTTTTGTTATAATTATCTTATGTTGTATCATCAACCCGGTCTAACACTCGAGAACAAAACACATCGTTGTCCGCTACCATTTCATAAAGGAACACATGGAAAAGGGTACGATTGAACTGTATTTTGTCAAGACGGATTACCAACTGGCCGACCTCTTTATCAAAGCTCTTCTAGTAGATCGATTCAACTATTTGGTTTGTTGCCTTGGTATGCGCACTTTATCTCCTCGGGAACTTGATCGTCTTGCAAAATCACAGTAATTCTTTGTATATATCACATCAGACAATCAAAATATAAAAATATAAAACCTATAAAAGCAAAATACAAAATCAAAAAATTTCAAAAACTATAAAAATATTCTTCTCTGACATGTCTCTCGACAATCGATAACATTTGCGCACCTAGAAATGTTGATTAATATTAACACGGTTTAGATTAGTGTCAGAAAAGAAAGTAAGCGACGTGTAAACAGTTTTCTCTGCCTAAAGGGAGCTGTTGACATAGTGAAATCTCGAGTGGAGTACTCGGGGAGTGGAGTACTCGGGGAGTGGAGTAGGAACGAAGAGGTGCTTTGTAGCCGAACCACTATAAATCTTGGTGTCTTGGTTTGATCATTTCTTTATCTATCTCTCTATATTGTTATTGTTTACTTAGTTCATTACATTAGATAGTTTAATTGTGATTCATATTGTTGATTGATTGATATACAACTCGAATCAAACAATTTTCTAAGCAAAGTTTTAAAACGGACAATTAACCGGTAAACTATTCAACCCCTCCCTTCTAGTTTCCTACAGAACTAATATCCTCAACAATCATGAAGTCTATGACATAAGTGAAGTTTCCTACAAAGACGTGCATTCCCTTAATCCTACCCGTGAAATTATTCACTCCTCCATTTGTGTTTTCCCTAGGGTCAAGTTTTCTTTTCATGATCCAATTATACAGCATTCGGGTCATGATATTCAGGGGCGAGTTAAGATCTATGTAGGCTTTCTCAATATGTACATGTGATGACATCAAATAACGTCTATTTTATAGCGTCATTTATCCCATGTAACTAACCCATTTTGTATAATTATTGCAAAGAATTGTTACTTAATCGTTTATATTTGAGAATTGCAGTAATTATGGAGTACTTGGTGAAGATTAACTAAAAGGCACGCATTCTAAAGCTTAAATGAAGATATTTTGAAGATTACTGTTCTGACAACCAATATGCCGTATCCATCAAGGAAGATACAGCGTATCTGTGCCTGCACTCACCAAAGACCACAAAGGAAACAAGATCCAATACGCCGTATCCAGAAGAAGGCAATGCGCTGTATTAAAGCTATATGGAAATAAAATATTCTGGAAGATATCAAACGTGGTCCCTACTCCAAGAAACACCCGATACGTTGTATCCAAGACTTTGGATACGCCGTATCGATCATATTCCAGACCCTATAAATAGAAAACTCAAAAACGAGTTTTAAGTGTGCTAAATCATATTCTCGATACTTAAACCATAAAAGTTGATTTTCAGATGAGAAAAAGAGCAGAAGAGGTCGAGCAATGCGATTAATTCCATAGGAGATAACATGTAATTTCTTATACTCTTGTAATCATTTAGTTTTTTGTATCATTCGTTAACTCAGTTAGTTTACCTTGGCTAAATCATTACTTTTGTATTAATTATGACGTTTGAAGCTAATACCTTTGGGTATTAGCCATTATTATCGTTAACTCGGTTAGTTTACCTTGGCTAAATCATTACTTTTGTATTAATTATGGCGTTTGAAGGCTAATACCTTCGGGTATTAGCCATTATTATAAAGATCTTAATGTTTGGTTTGTTTATCTTGATTTCTTAATTTATCGTTGAATTGCTTGTTTATATTTATAATTAGCAAATAAGGATGCTTTATGCGGAAGCGTTTAATTGTGACAGAACTCTACGTGTCTAGGTCTTAGGAAGAAGTAAC